>JASDQU010101110.1:559546-570518 GCA_032191745.1 Picea mariana
TTCTGAGTTTTAAGACAGCCATTGAAAAGATTATTTATTTCATGTGTTTCAGTCAAAATTTCATTTCGAAATTTAATGCATATTAATGTTTGCAAATTTCATTAATATTGGGAAAGGGCATTAAACATTTGGAGTGATAAGGAGTGATTGAAACCGGGATTGGGATAAATTGCAGAAGTGAGAAAACACTCCGTAAAAATCAACATCAACGCCAGCCCTTTTTCATGCTGGATGAGTTCCACCTGTCTCAGTGCCAGCCCTGCCCTTTTTCATGCTGGATGAGTTCCACCTGTCTCAGTGCCAGCCCTTTTTCATGCTGGATGAGTTCCACCTGTCTCAGTGCCAACCCTTTTTCGTGTTGGATGAGAACATTCAGTGCTAGCCCTTTTTCATGCTGGATGCGTTCCAAATGTCTCATTTCCAACCCGTTTTCATGTTGGATGAGAACACTCCCTCTGAAGAGGGACCACGCCAAGCTTGTCCCTGAAGTACTCAAACTTCATCCTCAACAACGGCTTGGTAAACACATCTGCAACTTGATCATCTATAGTCACGAATTGGAGCCTCACTGCTCCCTTCTGCACTATATCCTTGATACAGTAATATATGATATCGATATGCTTCGACCTATCATAGACCACGGAGTTCTCTGACGACTTCATGCAACTCTGGTTGTCACACCAAATGCAGGTCACCTCCATTCCACACTACCACTGCACATCCTGCCAAATACTCAGCTTCAACCATACTAAGCGCCACATATGACTGCTTCCTGCATCTGGCGGAGCCTCTTGCTCCTTACTGTAGTACCCAGCTACCTCTGGAACTGATCGTCCTGCTAACTTCAACACTTGTCCTCCAGAACAAGTCTCGTCATCCTCTTCTTGCAAGTATTACCTACAAGTCAAATTCAGTGCAATAGTCCGCAATTTTCAAAGTCACACTGCTTCACGACTTGCTACACATGCTGCCACATACTCAGCTTCAACCATACTGAGCGCCACACATGCTGCCACATACTCAACTTCAACCATAATGAGCACCACACATGCTGCCATATACTCAGCTTCAACCATACTGAGCACCACACATGCTGCCACATACTCAGCTTCAACCATACTGAGCGCCACACATGACTGCTTCCTGCATCCGAGGAAGCCTCCTACTCCTTACTGTAGTACCCAGCTCCCTCTGGAATTGACTGTCTGGCTCGCTCTCGAGCACCGAATATCAACTGAATCTTCAACCTGTTGACTTCATCACTTGTCCTCCAAAACAAGTCTCGTCATCCTCTTCTTATAGGTCTTACCTACAAGTCAAAATTCAGTCCAATAGTCAGCAATTTCCGAAGCCACACTGCTTCACGATTTGTTGCAGATGCTGCCACATGCCCTGCCTCAGTTGTACAAAGTGCTACACACAACTGCTTCGTGCTACTCGATGAAACCATACCGGAGGCTAGACTGAAGAAATATGTCGAAGTACTCTTCCGATCGGGAATATTGTCGGCCCAATATGAATCTAAATATCCATATAACCCGAACTCATGGTCTATCACATACTTGAGACCATAATCCAATGTACCCTTAAGGTACCTCATCACATGTTTTGTTGCGACCAAATGAACCTACCTGGGCTACTCCATATATTGACTCAAGGTGTTCACAGCAAAACATATATCCGGTCTTTTGTTCGTCGAGTTCATCAACGAACCCACCATTTGCCTATATAAAGTAACATCCACAGTCTCTAAAGTCGTATCCTGCAACAACTTTAGATTTGATACCATAAGTGTAGGCATTGCCTTGCAATCCAACATCCCGAACCTCTTCAGCATTTCTACTGTATGCTTCCCTTGATTCAGAAAGATCTCACCCTGTCTCTGCCATACCTCGAGACCCAAAAAATAATGCATCATCCCGAAATCTTTCATCTCAAACTTAGCAGCCAGTTTTTTTTTTTTCTCTTACACTCTGAGATGAGCTTTTCCACAACATGCTCTGGGTGCCTACTTTAATCCATATAAACCCTTCTTCAATCTACACATTGAGTGTCCCGCAATTGTCACTTACTCAACGGAGTGTTCTATGACTACAAGGACCATTCTTCCTGATCAGGTTGCCATCTGTGCCACGGGAAGAATTTCAATCCTTCCAGATGTTGAAATCCATGCACTTTGAGTCTTATGTCCTTAGAAGACTATGCCAGGGCCATTCTCCATTGGTCAAATTACCATGACCAATCCCGGGAGAATGTCATCCCGATGCTAAAACATTAACACTTAAGAATAACTTCCGAAATTATATAAAATATCAACACTACCTCTGCATGTGCTGACCTCCTCTTCTTCTTCATTACATAGATGATAGATGTGCACAACTCTATGTATGGATAGTCTTGCTTCATGTTGCTTCCTACAACTATCATTATGGATCCTTCTCAGAGCTATTACATGTGACATGCCCATAACAAGAAACAAGATCAACAAAAAAGCATCTCCTAGAGGAGATCAATTTATCTTGTGCACAACTATATACAATGACCCTTGAAATGATATGTCTTATACTAACACATATCCATCATATACTCTATGTCATATGGCTAACCATGTTGATTTTCTAGTGTTAAATTAGACAAGCGCAATTTTCTGCAAGTGGTAATTACTTCCAACGATATTACTTTAGTAAAGTCTAGAACATCACTAGATAATTACACTTAGAAAATTTCAACTACTTAGAAACTTCAACGTCTTCCTTAGATCACTTCCCACGTGTGAGAGAGAAAAATATGTGTGTTTATTGTTGTGTCTTTTTATAGTAATATTAAATTGATCCAAAAAGACACGTCTCTTTGAAAATTAAATTTAAAATTTTATTTTATTTTATTTCTTATAAATAGTTGGAGAATACCTCCCGTAACTACCCAAAGATTAATTTGGTTATAATCCATCTACATAGTATTTGACTTTGTTAAATTGTTCCTCCATAATTCATGCGATTCTTTGCATAAATATAGGTAGAAGTAAATATGCAGTACATTCCTCATATTTAGGTAATTAGACATTTTTACTAGAAATTACTGCCCAACATAATTTATGGAATTCTTTCTATAATATAGGTAGGAGTAAAAAGTAAATATGTTGTACATAGAGATTGCAACAACCCCATAAATTTAACACTCCCAAGACTTTACTCTACTCTCATTTTCCTAAGCCCTCCTATGAGGGAGTCAAGCCCAGTCCCGCTCTGATACCATGTTGAATTTTCGATATGAGAAGATATTGTATGTGAATGAATATCTTATTACAATGATGAGTGTTCTATATATATAAAGAACATATGGTGACCATCAATGAAGAGATGCGTCCCTTCGGTAATAAATATATTTATACTTTATACTTTATTATATATATTTATACTTTATATTATAAATATATTATTACATTAATAATATTATACTTAATAATATTGTTTAATAATTAATAATCATATTATTAATTATTAATCTAGTAGAATGTCTTTTCGATGCTGCCCAAACATCAACACCTCTAACAGCCCTTTTTAGTTGTAAAATAGTCACGTAGTTGTTGTATATGACAGTAATAAAAGACATTTTCAATTCAAAAAGAAGGAAAAGAAAGTGAAAAACTAAACATGAATTCGATGATCTGCATTTTACAGGTTTGAAAATAAGTCTATGGTCAAAGAAAAACTAAACATGAATTTGATGTTCTGCATTTTACAGGTTTGAAAATAAGTCTATGGTCAAACAAGGCACACATAGGGGGTTGAGGTAACACTTATGTGACTTATATGGAGATCTCTTATAGTGTGTTGCTTTAATCAACTCTTATCACTGTCTAGACCAATGCCCAAAGGGATATTCCCAATACTTCACTATCTTTCAACATATTCAACTCACAAATGTAATTCTTTAGTAATACTTCTTTCAACTAAAGGTAAGTTGCCAAAACTTCAACCACCTTGAGCGTGGTATATTATCTTGTCACGGTTTCATGTTAATTTCATAAATTACAATACTTGAGTTCAAGTTCGTTCCAACAAACTTCAAGACACTCTCAATGTATGACTCAAGACTTTCTGAATTAATCTCCATCAAATCAATAATACCATACTACAATAATGAATGAAAACTAATCAGTTTACCAATTTGCTTCCAACAATTACGAACTTCTGAATTTTTCATGCAGTTTAAGATCATCTCTAAGCCTTTCTCTTCATCATAGCCACGTTCCTGTAGAAATCAATTTGTTTCATACATTAGGCATGTTGAAGTAAAACATAAATATGAAAGACTGTGCATAACAATACAAAACTGAGTTCAAAAGCAATGGGCTCCATTGAATTTGAATCGCACAAATAAATCAAAATGAAGTACAATTCCTTCATTAATATTCGTACTCATTTACTGAATGCAATCAGTTATTGAAACTAAATATGTTACCCTACTTTCAGAAATATGTTTACAGCTCAATCAATATCAATCAATCAAAAGAGATATATTTCTTGCACCCATAATTGAAGTTTCAAGTGAAATGATTAACTTGAGAATAGACATTCATTTCTATACACCATATTTTTTCTTCAAATCATCCATGTCACTAGAACTAGTGTCAGACTTGATAGTTCTATGTTTTGTTTATCGTGGTATAAATTTTATTTTGATGAAAAAACTCGGTACCTACCAAATAATAAGATTGTAGAAAACCCAACGTATTCCTCCATTCATTCAATTCATTAAGTTCAAGTTGATTCAGTTTGTAATACATATAAAGGTGGTCTACCAAGCACGCATCTAATATAACCATGCTCTTGTGAAAGATCATCTAGAGGTAGTTTCTAGATACACATGAACCTTTATTGGATCTTTACCAATTCTACAAAAATACATATACATAAGTGTGAACATGCTACAGTGCAAGGATGAAGGCCAACTTGGCATCTAACATCAAAAAGCCAATTAAGTGGAAATAGCTCTAAGTGAAACTAACAAACAAACTTTTCTTGCAACCTCTTAAACCTTAGTGGTCAATGAACTTATATAGCAAGCTATCCTACTTGGTTCATTTCCAAACAAAATTATCTTGATTCGTTGTCTAGTAGAGGAATTTATTAGAGGCATGATAATCTATAAAAGACAAATTTTTGAACCTAGGCATTAGCAGATATAGTAGGTAAATTAAAGATCCCCAGAGCAGAATAAATGCCATTTTGACACCCAAAATGAGTGAATATATAGGTAGAAACACTCGACATTAACCAGTATTAGTTTCTCATCTTTTCTCACCTCAAATGCACACTAGCAAACATTCAACTGTCAAGGGAATAGCCAAGCTATATTAAAAGAGTATTTTCATGTTCAACTCTAGAGGGCCAAAAAAACCTTGTGGAATAAATTCAGTCATGTCCAAACAATCATTGCATAGTTACGGATTGAAAAACAACATAGCTTAATACTAGTTGAAATTTGTATTTCTAAATGCCAAGTTGGCAATTCTAATTAAAAAAATAAAAAGAAACTAATATATTATTGTAATTTTAGTTGTCAGACATCTTTTCTCATGCACATTTGTTGTCTAATGTGTTGAGAATTATAGCTAAGATGGGAACTTCTGCACAGGTTCTGTGTGAAAGTGCAAGAAGTAGTTCGAGATATTTTCAAAAAGCAATTTTATTTTCAAAAGGTAAATTTTAATTGGTAATTCACTTTAGTTAAAGAAAGTCTTATTTTTAGCAGTTGAGTCTAAAAAGTGTATTTCATGCATGCATGACTTAGACTAGGAGTAATCTCAGAAATAGATTAAGATTTTGATCTCGGCTAAAACTATAAAGACAGGTCAAGATAGAGAGTTCACAGAACACTTGAGCAGTTGAGCAGGTTGAGCAACAAAGAGAGAGAGAGAGCAGGCAGCCAGGAAAGAGATGTTTCCGATAGCACGCAACCCCGTGCAGCAGTCCCCTACAGCATACGGAACATTTTCGTACAGTCATACGGACAATACCATATGAACCATAAAATTGTATGCACAGATCCATACCAACGTTCATACAGTCCATAAGGATAGGCCCTGCAGCAAGCTCTACTCTCCCAGCAGGTTATTCCGCTAAGTTTGAGGTTTTTTTGGTATCCGTGCAGAGTTGTTTTTTGGGCAGCTTGTGGAGGTTTCCTTGTAAGTTTTTTGAAGGAATGAAAAGCTAGTTTTGAAGAAGTAATTACCTGTGTTATGCATAATTAATTTTTATGCTTCCGTCATTTGATTTCCAGCTATTGTGTGATTAAGGCTATGGTCTGAAATTTATTTCTGCAATAATTAAATTCGGCAATCTACTTGTTTGATTGAGATCATAAGGACTTTAGCCACCTAGGGCTTGGAGATTTCTTACCTGGTTTCAAAGCATATTTCTCTGATTTAGATTCTCTAGGATTTGCAGTGGTAAATTAATTGCAGGGCAGAAGGACCAGAAGTAAGAGGGTTTCAAAGTTTTATTTTCAGAGTTGGAAGTTTGAGCAATAGATCTCAAAGATCGCATCATCTAGCCTCAGGTTTGAGGACAGATTGGACGATGCCTCGAATTTCTTATCATGGAAAGTGAGGGTTACACTCTTACTAGAAGAGAATGATCGTTGGGATATTGTCAAGGAGATTGCTACTCCGCCTACACATCCTTAGCAGTTGGTAGCTCACAACAAGAGGGTAGTGAAGGCCAAGTGAATGATATTGGATGCCATAAAGGATCATCTGATCCCTCATGTACCCGAGAAGAAGACAACGAAGGAGATGTTCAATGCCCTGGTTAGTCTCTACTAGAGTCAAAACATAAACAGGAAGATGATACTGTGGAACAAACTCAGATCCATAGTGATGACCAGATCCGACAAAGTCACCAATTACCTTATGAAGATCACACAAATTCGTGATCAACTTGCCACAGTTGGGGAGAAGGTTGAAGATGTAGAGCTAGAGAACATGGCACTGAATGGTTTCCAAACATCATGGGACCCATTTGTCAATGGTATTTGTGCTCGGCAAAAGCTTCCCGACTTTGAGAGGCTTTGGGGTTGTTATCAACCAATCTAGCACTTGCACAAAGCCTTCACAAGATGCAAGACAAGTGTAACATATGGAAGTATTGACCATTTTCACCTAAGCAATTACTTCCCTCGTTTTAGTGAAGGATTTAGATCCAACACAAGGGAGGCTTCCCTAGCAACCTTATGGAATCCTATAGCAAGAATGAATCAAGTCTACAACATCCTATCTTGGTTACTCAATTATACGACCAACTAGGTCAAGGTTCAAGGTGAAGACAAGGAAGTTAGACATAGCAATTTCCAGATTTGTGTGTAAGGTGTTCTAAGACAATAAGAGATATGTGCCAAGTCTAATAAGTCAAAAGAATGCCCCGAAATACTATTTAACGTAGAAAAAGCTTATGGCTGTAAATAAACTTGCATAAAAGATGATCACTTCAGCAATATGACAAATTATGGCAGCAGAAATATAACACTGCTAAAACCAATAAAATACAATGAAAGATGGATGAAATGCAAGCCAAGACTAACAGATTAAGTAGCCAATGCTTGTTGAAAAGTAAAATGGCATGAAACTACTTTAAAATGTGCAAGACGTCAAGCCATGGTTGGCTGAAAACTACAACAATGATGTAATAAATGATGTCAAGAATATTTCTAAGTAAAGAATGCAACAAAATCCTAGACGTTAAGCTAGAGATAGTTAAGAAATTAAGAGGAAAGGCAATAAATCCCAATAAGACATTAAAGGAGAGAGAGCATTAAGGTTTTAAAGTCACTTTGCAAGATAATAGACTAGTGTTGTCTAGCTTCATTAGGCATATGGAGTCAAGGATGCAACTTCTATGGAGAGCAAAGGAAAGGAGAAGAACTAAATATTGAACCCTCGGGTAGTCCACTACAAACCCTAGGTATCAATTTTCTGAAAGAGCAACTTAGGGTAGTCCAGTACAAACCCTAAGAGGCCATCCTATGTCTTCTAGGAACCTCTAGCAAGAGATCTAAAAGGATCTTGGTTAAAACCTTAAGAGTAGTCCACTACAAACCCTAGAAAATTAACTTATAAGAGTAAAACCTAGGGTAGTCCACAACAAACCCTAGAAATACCCTTATGTCCTTCAACAAGCTTGAAATGAATGACAACAAGGGGAGGTAGTCCACTACAAACCTCCCTAGGGTTTCAAAACAAAGGCTTATCCAAGAAAAACAATTTGGCATGCAAATTATCACCACTTTGATAAAGCATTTACTTAATACATCAAGAATAAACCATCAAAGACTTGAAAAGAACACTTAATAGTCAAACCATTGAGCATGAAAGAAACCCTAACATGAAATCATCAGCAATAAACTTGCAAAGCATCATCTCCAAGAAAGTGCGCATAAGTTCTCCATGATGAGAAGGAAAGATAAGAGACAAGTGTAGTAGTTCTCCACAAGATGAGTTATGATTTACAAATGAGGAAACCCTCAATTATATATATGAGACAACACTAGCACCTCATCTCTCTAAAAGCCCCTAAAAACATATAATCCATGATACATCATACAAGGTGGATAGGTCTTAGGACGACCCACAAATTAGCCTCCAAAACAAAGATAAAATGCTAATACATCAAAACGTCCTCTTAAAAACCCACATGTGTGAGTGTAAGAAGCTCCAAGAGGGTGACATCATCTCCTCAAGGAGCATAAAGGCTCCAAAGGTCACGTCCATCCCCAAAAGGTGCAAAGCATCATGAAAGGTCACATCCCCTCATCAATGAGGTCACATCTCATCATCAACCAAGTGCCAACTCATCATTCATGTACTAGGTCGGCTCAAGAAAAAGTCACACCTCACTCAAGCATGATGTCATCATCATGTGGACAATGTCCTAAGCTCCTAGGGTGACATCATGGTGGATAATGGCTCCATAACCTCTCCAAAGAGGTGCATCATCAAGGGCAATGGGGTCAATCCAAACCCTAACGTCCTCAAAGGGTGCATCATCCATAAGCAAGGCTCACAAAATCAAGTAAGACCAACCATTACAAGTTACAAGAGTCATTAGAATCATACAAAGTAAGCCACAATCTAACGTAAGCAATTTACACTAGGTATCTTCTTCAAACTTCATACTAGCTTAAGACTTTATGCAATTTGCCAAGTTTAGGTATGGAAGGACCATCACAAGACCCTATTAGGTGTGCCAATACCCAAATAAAGGATTAGTTCCCGAGAAACCCTTCAAAATGTAAGTAAAAGTGAATGAGATGGTATGGGGTTTACTTCATGGTCATGGTGTCATTGACATGCAAGGCCACGTGTGGGTTCATCTCCATGAGCAACTTTGTAGAGGGAGCGCTTGGTGCTTGGTTACCCTTTCCTCGACAGTGTGTGTATTTCAAACCCCTTCTTGCCTTTTGATATTCATTTATTGCTTTGCAAGTCCCCTTTTCATGTTCATGCATTTATTTTTATTGGGATGCAATTAAGTCCTTTTAATTTGATATGCATTCAGTGCATTACGACTTGGGGTGATCGCCTCATAGCGAGGGGGTAGAGCTCAAGCTATTCTTGGCTTTTGATTTATCATTTATATCCCCTTATTCCTTTGCATTTGAATTTATAACATGCTCTTAACATGCTTTCTTACTAGCCACTTCTTCTCATAGGAGGATGAAGGCACAAACCTTTTTGAGATACATGTAACAACCACTTCCAAAAGATAGGACAACGGAAGAAATTAAGATAAAAAATGTTAAGTATGAAAATGAAATTATGGTGATCATGCTTCTAGTGGTTTCACTGCCCCGAGTGCTCTTGATGATATAGAGCTTTTTGATGTAACAAGTAGGCCACGGGAACGTCAAGAATAAAACTTGTGTTCCCATTCTAGTTTTCTTTTTGGATGCTCAATTGTGCAAAACTTTTTAATCTTATGTTCACGTTTTTAATATTATGTTTCCTGAACAAGTTTTTAAATTTTGAAGAAGATGATGTGTTCTTGTCAAGTTGTCACTTGAAATATCTCTTTATACATGTTAGCATGCTATTTTAATTTCTATCATGTGTTTAATTACATATATATATTTCATTTTTATCTTTATTCTATTCATATATTTTTAAATTTTGTAGTCTGTCAAATTTTATCCAAGAAATTTTCACTGTCGAATTTTCACTGTCGAATTCGAATTCGAATTCGAACCAGGTGACTTAGCTTAGAATTGGAGGTTTGGCAGAGACCAGGGGAGATTTTCCTTGGGCGGGGTAACGCAGTTCAGATCCTGAAGAGGTTTCAGATAGAGGATTGCAAACCTATGGCCACAGCCATGGTCACTAATCTAAAGAAGGCGACAAATTCATATTCAAAGTTGGTGGATCCTGTTATCCCCTAGCCTAGGGATAACTAAGGAGATTATGTCTCGAGGCCCACAGGTCCTAGACATGGAGTACCGACAGCGATATTGACTTGAGCCTGGCCCTGGAGGGCCCATCCTTCTTCAGTGCCTCCATCCTGTCAGCAGCAGCAGCATCCATCCCATCGGCCTTGGTCCTTTAGCAGCAATGGGTCTTGCTCCATGAGGTAATGAGTCCGGGTATCATGGTATGTGTCACTCCAATTCTCAAACATTTGAATATGTGCATGTAATTCTTTTTGCTTCATGACGTGTGCTTGGACGTTATGCCTTTCCACTTGTCCACACCTAGGAGGAATGACAGGATGCCCTAGAAAGTTGGTTCCCTTAGGATTGAGCTGCCACTGGGTGGGTTCATGAAAGGTCATCATCCATTCCCACCATACTTATCACTTTCCATCATCTTCCCTCTCATCCATCCCCAGCATTGGTTCAGGCACCGGGTTTGCCAAGCTAGCAAAGGGTTGTACCTTACCTTGTGGCAAGAAGGGGCTAAAGGCCTAGAGGGTAAAAGTAG
>JASDQU010101110.1:580755-608219 GCA_032191745.1 Picea mariana
ATATTTCATTTTTATCTTTATTCTATTCATATATTTTTAAATTTTTAAATTTTGTAGTCTGTCGAATTTATGTCGAATTTATGTCGAATTTTATCCTAGAAATTTTCACTGTCGAATTTTTGTCGAATTTCAAGGTTGTCGAATTCGAATTCGAATTCGAACCAGGTGACTATGGAGAAAAGACATAAAAAACCAGGAAAATTCAGCAAGTACTATTTTTTAGCAAACTTGCTAGAAACATGTTTTGACATGTTTTTGAGTCAAATAAAGTCCAAGAAGGCATGTGGCACTCAAAGGGTGAATTGATTGGTTGGAAGATTGAGTTAAGTGGCAGCCCATTTGGTTTCAAGCATGTGGTCAAAGGGGAGGTGCACTCCTCTTGCTAGGTGGCGAATTCTTGAGTGGGCAGCCCACCTCTTGAGAGGTGGTGCCCCTCCCTACCTCATTTCTATCACATGTGGCGAGTTCTAAGAGTGTGGGGAGAGGTGGCAGCCATCTCCCTCACACTTGGCCATCTTTCTCTCACAAGTAATGCGCCCCTCTCCTCCACTTGGTGCGCCCTCCTCCTCTTGGTATCTTCCCCTCTTGCTATAAAACCAAGCACTCACCTCATTGCTAAGCTAGTTGGAGCTTGGGTGATATTGTTTGTTGTTGTTATTGTAATCTATCATTCTCTCATTGGAATAAAAGGCTTTGGAGGCTACTACATGGCATAAAGCAATTTTGTGTGGATCATCTATGTTCAATTGTGTATGAGGTATAAGCTTTATTGTTAATCTTTTGCATTTGTTGTTAAAACTTGGCCTTGGAAGGGGAGTTATCTCCCAATAGGATAGAAATAGAAAAGCTAGCTTGCTTAATATTTCTAATGATTCATGTATGTTAGATGGTTTGAATTGCATGCTTATTTAGCTTAATATTCATCCTTTCATGCTCCTATATTATATGACACCATTGTATTTAACCCTTTTGCAAGAAGTTTTAAGTTGTGCACGATATCTCACTTGAAGAATAGGTTGAGCTAGCTTGCATCTTCCTCATTCTTCAAGATTGTGGTGAACAACATAGTCCCTCAATTTTCCACCAAAGCAAGGAACCCAATTGCCCAAGGATTTTCAAGGGATCAAGCAATTCTACTCTCTCTTTCTCTCTTAAATTCTAAATTTCTTTGGTTACTTTAATCTACATTCTAGATCTACCATACTTCAATCTAAATACATAAGTAGATCAGATTTGTAGAAGTATTTGTTTAGATCTTAGCTTAGTTTCAATTTATCTATCTTTTCAAGCAAGATCTAGCAATAGGAAAAGTCTTTTTTGCAAGTTAAAACTTAATTGAATTTAAAGACTTTAAAAGAAATCTTTGATTTTCTGCTTTAGCTTTTATATCTAGCAATTTAAGTGCTTTGAATTTGTTACTCTTTAAAAGCAATCAAAGACCCTAAGGAAACAAGCTTTCTAGCTTGCTTTCCTCAGTTCCTTTTGTTCATTTATCATAGATTTTAACTTAGAATTTTTTGGGCTTGTCTACTACTAACCAAAGAGAAATATCCCTGATCCAATGGATCCGGATAAACTCTACTGAAACTGATGTCTCGGCTCTCAGATCTGATACTCTAGGGTTTCTAGATGTGTTTTAGTTACTTGTTTAACATGTTTGGTGATTTTGCATGTGTGTGTCATATAAATAAGTGTTTGAGCAGAATATATGATGCATGTGAAATAAAGGAACCAACACAACTCAATAGCATTTATTATGGAAAATAGCAAGAAATACAATGAGCATGTAGGAAATATAGGAAATACTCATCAACTAGATCTCATAAGAGTTGATCGTCGCTAGAATACAATGCAAAACAACAAGAAATACCCGTATACAAAAGATCAAGAAGAATCAGCAACATGCATTCACAGATCTGCTGGATGCAATCTCAGATACTCACGGCAACTGTTGCAAATGTCTGGAAAGTTCGCCCTGCTGGCAATACTCGTCTGATCTTCCTGGAAACTATCCCAAAAGATGCACCCTGACCTCACAGCTCCCCCTAGTGACTGTCAAACTTAAGATCAGCCCACTACTAATCAAATTGGGCCCCGGATGGGATCCCCTAAGGGTTTGCGCCCCTCTCCTGGACAACTGGTGCGCCCCAATGATTCCACAGTCGAAATCTGGCGATGTATGGATCAAACTGGTATGCTTTGTACTGGGTTGAGGGGGCTTCTCCAGATCTGTCCCAGTGAGCTCTCTGGAACCCTCATTGTACTTCCCCAAGTGTTGTGCACTTCCTGGCTGTCTGTTGCGCACTAGGAGATTCCTCTATCAGAAATTGATGAGTAATAGCTCAAAAGAAACACCTTGGCTCCCTCTATTGTGGTGGGAAATCCCCCTACGAACTAGCACTTAGGGTTATATTATGCATGCAGATAAGATCGAAAGAACCTTGCTTTCTACCGTCGTCCCAGACCTAATCCCCATTTCTTTTAAGCAAATACATGGTTAAACGAACATACCTTGTTCCAGACGTTCAATGTCGATCCTTCTTCACGCTTGATCACTTGTTAGCAGCTATCCTCCCAAGACTGACCTGCATACAAAACAAGCAACAAACTCTACATGCATTTGTTCTACAGATTAATGGGTTAGAGATTCAAACATATATTCACTAAACTATGAAGAACTCATATAGTGGGACGGGAAAAGCATTTCTTTATTATTAACTTTAATGAATCAACTTACAATGTCGAGACCGACCACCGCTCCACGAACCTGATCCTGGGCTCCTCTTCAAATGTCCTCCAACTTCTTTGCTTTGTATCTCTCTTTGCACAAGGATGGCTAAAGGGTTGGGACAATGGAAATGTGCAATTGGGTAGAGTTTCTTTACTATTATTCTCCTCCTCCAAATAGGACCCCTAACCCTTCTTTTATAGGCTAGAAGAAGCTAGGTATTTGGGCGAACCCTCGGCCATGCATGGCCGGAAGGTTCAGTTAACTCACCCAAAGCTGTGTGTTCCGTCAGCAACTTTCCTTTTTTCGTGCTTCTGTAGGTCCACGCGGGCTGTAGTGGGCCAACTAGCGTGGACACTGTAGATCCACGCGTGTTGTAGTGGGTCAGCTAGAGTGGACTTTTAAAAATAGAGTTTTTTAGAAGAGTTGTTCAGTAGTGGCTTGGCAAAGAAGGGCTATGAGATGGCTTGATGCCAGGTAAGCATGTATGGTGCAAATTAGGGTTATAACACCCTCTCAACTGGGTCGGAAGGAAATGGCGAGATCTGCCCTGGTCTCATCCAACTACACAAAACTCTCTAACCCTTGCGCCCTCACTGGCTGCAATGCGCAATCTCTGAACTGGGTATACTGAATACGGATCTGGCACAGTGAAATACCTAGATGGTATCTCTGTAGATTTTTAATGACAAAAATCAGCAAGCTAATATTATGTCAAACACTTAGCAACCTAGAGATAATTGTCTTCATAAACTTCCGAAATGTCCCAAACTCATATTCAGAAATTACCATAAGCAGAAATACATATTGCTAAGAAAAAATGCAGCGGAAATAAACACAATGGATAGCAACCCATAAAACTCAGAAATTTAGGCAAAAGCTAGGGAAAACCCCAATGTGGGGAAACCCAACAAGAGAGAGGGAGATATTATTATTCAACTTCAGGAAAATACAATACAGCAGCAAAATCACATTTCCAGCCAAGAGAAATCACTTACAGCACCCAAACAGTCCCACCAAAATCTGCCTCAATTTTCGTGCCAAGTCTGTACTGTTGTATGACCCTCCCAGAAATTGCAGCTCCTCGAAAACAGAGCCAACAGTTTATTGCACGGATTGTTCTGTACGACCCAGCAACACAAAACAACCTCGAAATTCGTGCCCTTTCCTCTTGCTGTACGAACTCTACAGATCCATACAATACGGCCTCCAATAGCAGAAAAATAACTCAGCCACAAAACATAAATTCTTTCCTTAGGATTTGTGCCCTAGCTCCCTTGGAAAACATGTCCTCTTTGTTGTTCACTTTCCTCTCTCAGGCTTACTCAGAAAATCTCTCTCAATCACCTCCTCTCGTCTTCTCGATGTGTCTTGCACACTACCCAATGCATTCTTTTATAAATCTGAAAATGACATTTTCACTCCAAAGTATCTTTTCACCTTCCCCAATCCTAAATCCAAAAGCCAAGACTAGATCTTGCCTTTTTCAAGATCAATGGGTCATGATCCATTCCTTCCAAAATGAATCACTTAAAATATTAAAGTGATTTCACTTTATTACATAAGTGCTTTATGAAATAAAGTCACTTTAAAATTAGAAGGTACACTTTATTAAAAAGTCACTTTAATAAAAGAACCACTTTACAACTTTATAAAAAACTTATTACAAAGTTAAGTGCCTGGTAGTGTAAACATAAGGTAACATCCGCATACAAGACAAAATATGTGGAGTACCTCCTGAGCTAAAAAGCTAACAATCTTCGATAAGCTAGGGTGTGTCTTCCAACACCAAAACCGATCTGGGTTGTGGTTTCCTCCAAAAATCCACAAAACATCCTCTGGAACTTGTTCTCAACTCAAAATCATAACATAATGATGAATTAGGTCGAATTCCTCTTCTTATACCTCCCCCGATCTAATTTTTCATTGACATCACTTAAGCTAGGTGTCTTTCCTCCTAAGTTGAATGTGATTAATTAATTAAGTCCCCCCTTAACACCTTTTTCTTCTATTTCTCGATTGACTTTGGCTTAAGTGACTTTTCCTATGCTTTTTGGCTTAATTCATCGTTTAGCCATTTATTCACCCTTATTTCTCCCTTTGTTACATGTTTGTGCTTGACTATAGTCTACAGGAACAAATAGACTACTAAGTCACTCCTTGTTGAGGCTATTCTTGGGAACGGGACATTACAGTCCTCCCTTCCTGAGATTGCTTGTCCTTAAGCAACATCAATCCTAGGTGTTGTAATATATGCTCTCCCTCCCATGTGGCATCCTCCACTGGAAGTCCCCTCCATCTAGCCAAGCACTCCCTGATGACCCTGCTCCTCAATATGCGCTCTCTCCGCTCTAGCACCTCCTCTTGCACTAACTCGAACTATCCCTCCTCATCCAAAGGTGGCAACTCCTCTGAAATGTTAACTTGTTGTCCCACTGCCTTTTTAAGGCAAGAAACGTGGAACACGTTGTGAATCTTGCTACCCTCCAACAACTCTAACTCGTAGGCCACTTCGCCTACCTTCCTGTTGATTTCGTACGGCCCATAGAACCTAGGTTTCAACTTCTCCACTCCGCTTCTTTTCAATGAAGACTATTTGTACGGCTGTAATCGCAGAAAAACCAAGTCTCCTACCTCAACACTGTCCTCTATCCTCTACTCAGACTTGTTCTGTTGACAAGTCATGCATTCCCGGATGTGCTTCAGTACATCATCCTTGAGACCCTTCCATGAGAATCTCTCCCTGATCTGCCAATAGGTTTTGAAGAATCCATGATGCCCGGCTGTAGGTGAATCGTGACAAACCTTCAGAACATTCCCTTTTACAGTAGATTCTGGAACCAAGTACATTCGGTCCTTGTAGAAAATGACATCGTCTAACACCCGATATCTATCATCAACTACATGTCTATCCAGTACCTCACAAGAAAACTTGTTTTTGGAGTATTCCACCAACAAATGTGCCTTCCAGTCTGTGCAAATATCCATCATCGAACACCCTGTTGGCCTCCTCAACAAAGCATCTGCTACGACGTTCATTTTTCCTTTAACATACTCAATGTCAAAGTCAAAGGCTTAGATCTTCGAGACCCACTTTTGTTGTCTCTCGCTGAGGTCTTTCTGATCCAAGAAATACTTGAGACTATTGAGATCAGTCTTCACTACAAACCTGCTACCCACCAGATACTGCCTGAATTTGTTTAAGGCATGCATGATTGCTAGCATTTCCTTGTCATAAATCGAATAGAGTCTCTCCAACTCGTTGAGCTTCATGCTCTCGAACACAATGGAATGGCCCCCCTGCATCAAAATTGCTCCAATCCGCACCCTTGATGCATCGCACTCTAAGACAAACGGCCTAGAGAAATCCGGAAGGGCTAGAACAAGGCATGTGCTCATAACCTCCTTCATTTTCTCAAAAGTTTTTTGTGATTCATTATTCCAATGAAAAGCACCCTTCTTGGTTAGATCTGTGAGTGGTGCTCCCAATTGTGAAAAACCCCCTAACAAACCACATGTAGTAACTGCATAACCCAAAGAATCCCTTCAGCTCTATGAGGTTCTCAGGTGTTGGCCAATCTAGAATGGCCCTGATCTTCTCCTGATGAACCTGTACTCCCTACTCACTGATCATATGCCCCAAGTACAGTAGTTCTTGTTAAATTTTGAGCTTGATTTCTTATGCGGATTATTTCTTTATTTTCTTCAACACTTTGATTCCAGCTTAATACATTTCAACAATATAGAATCATAATTGAATAGCAATAATCATGTAGATACGTAAGCATTCACATCAACAACACATATACCCTGAGGAAACCCTGTACAGGGAGAAAAACCCCAGCAAACGATATTCCTTTATTGCATTAATAATGTAAGATCACTTACAAATATCCACCATGAATACTCTGCTCTTAAAGAGCTTGCCAAGACGACTTAGACTTGACAGTGAACTAAAAAACCTTGCTGATATAGATGTATCCGAGTTGCCTTCAAAGACTGAGATACGCTGCCTCTTATGAACTGATATATCAGCTCTGAAATGGGTTGTTGTTGTTGCCTCTGATTGACTGATATGTGCCTCTATTTAGCACTGGTACAACTGCCTTTATAGGACTGATATGTGCCTCTGTTTATTGACTGATATGTTGTTTTGTTTAGCACTGATATGTTGTCCCTTTATAGGACTGATATGATGTTCTGTTTAGCACTGATATGTTGTCCCTTTATGGGACTGATATGTTGTCCTGTTTAGCATTGAAATGTTGTCCCTATATAGAACTGATATGTTGTCTTGTTTAGCACTGATATGTTGTCCCTATATAGGACTGATATGCTGTCTTGTTTAGCACTGATATGTTGTCCCTATATAGGACTGATATGTGCAGCTGTTTAGCACCTGAATGTTGCCTCTATAGCTTCACCTTTACCCTGCAGAACAATGTGTTGAAGAGAGGGGTCGACCTCTGCTTATAAAGGAGTGAAGAGGAGAAGTAGATGGCTTGAATGAGGAACTTGTTTGCATGCTTTAACATAACTCAGCTTCACACTTTAGTTCGAAATTCGAACTAGACTTGAGACTTCAGTTACAACTCACCCTTGACTTGGCATGCATGCGTATTAACTTAGCATGCACATGTCATGCATGCAACATGCAACTAGACATGCATGCAGTGCATGTCATGCATGCAACATACAACATGCGACAACTTGACAACAATGTCTTTGACTTAGACATGCAACTTTGACTTCTACAACTTGACTCTTTACAAGGTAATTCGAATTTATCTTCATGGTGGATAATGTAACAGGTGCCAACACACTAGATCAATACATTTATATCATTTGAAATATTACGAATATCGTTTGTTTCTAGCTCATAGGAATTTTATATTCAACCTAAATTTTGCTAGATGCCTTGACTTTTGCTCATGGCTCACAAAGCTTGACTAGGCTCACAAAGTTTGACTAGGCTCCCCCTGACTTTTGCACTAGTCTGTCTATGCTCACAGAGGTTGTACGCAGTGTTACCGGAAGCTTCCCCCCC
This sequence comes from Picea mariana, assembly GCA_032191745.1. Taxonomy (NCBI): domain Eukaryota; kingdom Viridiplantae; phylum Streptophyta; class Pinopsida; order Pinales; family Pinaceae; genus Picea; species Picea mariana. The sequence goes on from JASDQU010101110.1 coordinate 588,531, forward strand.
CCCAACCCCGGCTTCGAAGCCCCGAAGCTCGGCTGAAGCACACTTCAAAATTTAGGAAGCACGCTTCGGGGCTCTTGAGCACGCTCCCTGCCATTTCTGAAGCGTCCCCCTCCGAAGCATGCTTCAAAAATTTGGAAGCGTGCTTCCAAGGGCGCTTCATGCACGCTTCCGAGGAAAGCCCGCACGCTTCCAAGGGGGAATGAGGTGTTTTGGTGTGTAGTTAAGGGTTATTTTGCCTTACTAGTACTATTTAAAGAGGTCCACACCTCCTCCATTTCACCCACCCTAGTAATTAATGGTAATGTTAAAAATGAAAGATAAAGAAGAATGTCACTTTTACTTAAATTTTTAACATACCATTAATTGTTTCAGGATGTTTGAGAGTGGTTCCAACCTCATTGGACTTCATATGGAGAAAGTAGAATTTTAGGTCCCATTCAAAATTCAGCAGACTTAACAGATTTCAAGATTTCAAGATTGGCAAGATTGCAATGTTTCCACTAGATTCTATCATGTATGAGGGTATGGAACTGACATTTAATCAAGAGAACCAAGCCCTTTATGTACCTCGATGTTGGTGGCATTGATTGTTGAACTCTTTTGTCACGACCCCAGTAAAAATGTACCCTTCACTCAAGTATAAACTCTTATGTTGAACTCTTCTCTTTGTCATCGTGTCAGGTGACTAAGTGGTGTATCAGTATGTGCACACCAACCTCCGTCTTATATACAGGCAGAGAGAAGAGTGGTTGAAGGGAAAGACAAATATGTGGGATGTGTTTCTTGATGATAAGGGTTTGAACAATAGTGTTGAGTTGGCATTAGCCAACTTGGATCTTAATGAACTAGTGCTAGAGTCAGTCACTTTTAATGATGGTGATCCTCCTGAGGGGTCATCCTTTACATCAACAAATGCACGGATTGCATTGGATATAGGGGAGGAGGAGGAGGATGGACTCATGATTGGCTAGATGGACTCAAGTCAACCACTACCAAGATTGGCTAGAATCTAGAATCTAGATGGTTGATGCTCGAATGATTAATCATTGATGAACTATGTAGTATGGATGCCATTTCTATCTATATTGATGTACAAATATGCATGTTTTCATATATTTTGCAGCTAATTTGTCTTTCTACATATTTTTTTGAATATAAATGCAATATATATAAAAAATTATATATATATATATATATATATATAACAGACGCTTCGCTTTCGAGGATTTTTGGAAAATGATGCTTTCGACGCTCCCGCTTCTGGCAACACTGGTTGTACGTTCCCCCTGACTTTTGCATTAGACTTACATAGCATCTCGTTCGTCCTGACTTTTGGTTTGACTCACAGAGGTTGTACGTTCCCCCTGGCTTTTGTCAATACCTCACAAGACTGATTGATTCTCCAAATCTCCATGGCTAGCCTCAAGGTGGCCCATATGGCCTCTCATTGAAGAATGAATGTCAATGCTGTCAAATTTAACACTCCCTCTCGGCGAGGGAGTCATTCTCAGCCACACCAAACTTGCCTCTCAACTGCACAAACTGTCTCGAGGTCAGAGGCTTGGTCAAGATATCCGCTACCTGCTCGCTCGTGGCTATGTACTGTAACTTTACATTTTTTCTCTGGACCAAGTCTCGGATGTAGTGGTACTTCATGTCAATATGTTTTGACCTGTCGTGAAATATTGGGTTCTCTATCAATTTTATACAACTTTGATTATCACAGTGAACCACCGTCGTCTCGAGCTTGTCACCAAACAACCCAGAAACCAATTTTCTGAGCCATACTGCTTCCTTGCTAGCATCACTTGCTACAATGTACTCAGCCTCTACTGAACTCTGTGCAATGATCTATGTTTTCGTCTTGACCAAGAGATCATAGCGAATCCTAAACTAAAGCAGTATTCGAAAGTACTCTTCTGATCCACTGGGCTTCCTACCGAGTCAGCATCTACATACCCATGCAAAAATAAACCACCACTGAATGTATATCTCATACCATAAGTAATGGTCCCTCTGAGATATCTCAAGATGTGCTTTGCTGCGACCTAGTGTATCTGTCTCGGTTCAGTCATGAACTGACTCATTGCAATCACTACATAGCATATATCTGGCCCGTTGTGGATCATGTACATCAATGATCCAATCAGTTGCCTATACATGGTGGGATCCACCAAATCTAAACCTGTATCAGAATCATGCAGCTTCCTCAGGTTGGTAACCATCAGAGTAGACATGGATTTGCAATCCATCATACCAAACCTCTTTAGTACATCCATTGTGCATTTTCCTTGTGCCAGCAATATCTCACCCTGCCTTTGCCACACTTCCAATCCTAGGAAGTAATGCATCAAGCCTAAGTCTTTCATCTCGAATTTTGAGGTTAGCTCCCTCTTACACCAGGCTATTAGCCCTTCATCTCCTGTTAGAAAGAGATCATCAACATACAGGATTAGTATAATAGGTTGGTTACCTCTTACCTTGAAGTACAGATTTGCATCAGCATCACTTTTCTGAAGGCCCAGGCTTTTAAGAAAGCCATCGATCCTGTCATACCAAACTCCGGGAGCCTGCTTAAGACCATACAAGGCCTTCCTTAGCTTGCATACATGAGTGCCTTTGTTATGCAGTACAAAACCATCTGGTTGTTCCACAAAGACCTCCTGTTCAATCTTTCCATTCAAGAATGTTGTTTTTACATCCATCTGATGTAGCTTCCAACCAAGAACGGAAGCTAAAGCAATAATAGTTCGAATGGAGGTATACCTGGCTACAGGGACAAAAGTCTCTTCGTAGTCGATTCCTTCTTTCTGAGTGAAGCCTCTGGCTACAAATCTTTCTTTGAACTTTTCCACACTTCCATCAACCGCATGTTTGATCTCATAGATTAGTTGTCTGGGACTTTATCATTATTTTGGGTTAGTTGCCTAGGCCTTTATCATTAGGGAAGTCCTTTCATCGAGTATTTTTTTTTCTTCGGGTAATTGATTTGGCCTAACCAGCCATTTTAATTATCCTTGAGTTTTTCACTCACAATAATCCTCCAAAGTGGTGAAAGGTGTTCTAATGATCGAGCACAGTGGGTGACTAGGGTCTAGGAATATTGTAAATGGCCATGTTAGACATCTCCTAGAGTCTTGTGGAATTTCATCGAGTCTATGTAGTTTTTTTTATTTTTTAAAATTACCCATTTAATGGTAATTTTAATTAAATTTGATGTAAAAATGTAAAAACTAGGTCCTAGGGAATTTTGATAGGGGTGTGAGACCCCCTACACCCTTGGACCAGGTTCAGCTCAATTGGACAAGTTTTGCTAGGTCATTGTCCATGAGGAGTCCAAGTTAGTCAAAAATCAACAAATAATTGGCTAAATTTAAAAAGCCAAAAATTGTAAAATGAGCAAAAAGTCATGAGAGAGAGTGGAAAAGGTTTCCTAACCTTTTTCCTAAGTTGGAAAAGTAATTTTCTACTTAATGAACCCCCCCTTGCTTAGCCAACAACTTAAAGTGGTGTTCCCTTGCTAATTTACATGTGGGAATTAAAAAGTTTAAGTGAAAAAAGCCACCTAAACCCAAATTCGCCGTCCTTGGTGTTTAGCTTAATGTTTGACCATAAGAAAAGGTGTTTTCCCCCTCCCCTCACTCAACCCTCAAACCCTAACTCACTACCAAAACCCTAAAAGTGACTCTTCCTTGACTTTGTCTATTTCTCTTGGATGTGTGACATTTGTAACTCATCCAAGAGGGGTCTCTCTTGCCTCCCAAGTATAAAAGAATGTTCACCCCCCCCTCATTTCACATCTATTCTCAGTGTACTGTTACTATGCCCAAATCTCTCCCACTCCTCTCCCACTCTTCTCTCTTTCTTCCTCATTTCTTCTTGTAATTTTTGTTGCAAGTATTTGCATGCACTCTTTGGAATAAAGAAAAGCTTTGGAGGGAATTTCATGGTGCATTGGGAGTCTTCTTGATGCTCCTCATGGTTTTGGTTTGAGGTGATATTGCTGCCATATTTTTCTAGTGGATTTTTTTGCTTTCAAATCTAATTTAGGAGATCCCAGTTAAGTTTATGGTAGTATTGTTGTAGACTTAGTGAGTTATTTGTATGGTATTGGAAAGTATTTTGCAATTTCCATTTCATATACTCACCTTCTAGTTGTTTTGTAACAAGATATCACTCATTTGCAGGTCACTAAGGGTTTGGAGAAGCAATTTTCAGGTCTGGGAAGTTGCTTGTTCAACCAAGTGATTCCTCTATTCATTTTTTGTTCTAACTTCTATCATTCTTTGGGGATTTGCGGCTGATTTTCAATTCTAAAATAGGCATAAAATTGTATCTTACATTCAGATTTTTATAGTAAAAATTTATGTTTTCACTAACAAAAAATTTTTGAAGTGTTTTGTACATTTTATAGCATTTCCAGCAAGCTTTTGCTTGCTGATTTTTGCAGATTCTCGCCAGGACAAGGAGAGGTGTTGCTCATTTTGGGCCACAAAACACTCAAGAAGAGCCTCCAACTTGGGGTAACAAAACCCCTTTCTTCTCTCTTCTATTTCCTTGATTGTAAGCAGCCCGAGAGAGTCTATAGGGCTTGCCTTCTTCACTAAGTTTTAATTTTTTTATTTGCAAAAGTTGTAAATAATTTGTGCCTGCTCCTTGCAAAGTGGTTTGGATTGGCCACCCATGCAATATAGTAAGGCTACGTAATTAGTTTTCCTTGTTATTGCATCTAATTTGTTGCCCCACTTGTCCTTAAGACAAGGTTGTGTGGCTAGGTTTACTTGCTTTCATTTCAAGTTAAGTTATTTTATTTGTTTATTTCATTCACCCACTTGGGCACAAAACCGGTAGGCTTGTCCTCCATCTTATGCCTTTGTTGAGGTTGCAAGTAGTTAGCTCTTTATTTCAAGTTCATTTACTTTCTTTCATTCTTTTGCCTACACCCTGCAAAGAGGATTGGCCCAGCCACCCATGCAGTATCGTAAGGCTTGTGTTTTATGTTAAATGGTTAATAGTTGTTATGCTTCTTAGTTTCATTTAGTTCTTTTCAGGTTCATTGTTTATATCTCACATATTAGAAGCATTTCATTTTTGTTAATATCTTATATAAGCTCTTGGAAGCAACTTTTATTTTCCATTTGTTTAAGTTGGATTTATAAGAATATTTTCATTTCATTTAATTTTCAAGCTCTATCTCCTTAAGCTTTTAATACAAGTAATATAATTGCTTAATCAATCAACTTGTAGCGTTAAGAGGATCAATTTATCTAGTAATCAGAGCACCCTTTACTGATAGAACTTTCGCCACCAAAAAGGAGGCTTGTGGAGGCCACTTGGGGTGCTAGATCATGGATGATCTCACAGCACTAGGTGTCCCCCTTGTTGAGCACCCAAGTTTTCCGAGTTGACCTGTGGAGCTAGGGTAAGGCCTTGTTTGCCTTGCTTATTGAGCACCCAACAATCATTTTGGCCAAAGCAGTAGGAGTATAGGGGAAGTCACCTAGTTTAGGCTTGCAGCTTCACCTCACTTAATTCAACCTTAAAATTTACTCACACAATCTGTGCTTCAAGCTCATAATCTAATCTTAGTGTATGAATTTTACTTTCCTGCAATTTTATTTTCAAGCATTATCTTTCTAGCAATTTAGATTTCAGTTGAGCATCTCTATGGTTGAATGGTGTATCCTTGAAGTTGTGCACTTATCATCTTGGCAGTTTCTTTTTCAAGTTAATGCATCCTTGAAGTTGTGCATTAGTGCCATTGGTGGCTTTCCTTTCAAGTTTTGGTTCCCTTGAAGTTGAGCACTAGTTCTTGAGTTGCCTTCCTTGAAGTTCCACATCTCCTTTGGGCATCTAAGCTTTGGTTGTAAGTTGTGTCTTTTGTGGTGAACGCATCTATGAACTATCTCCTTTCTACATATTTGCAAAATCAATTAAGTGGTTAGTTCATTTATTGCTTCATTGGTGTAATAGATCTAACTAGTGTTTCTTTCATTTCATTTGTAAATTGGCAATTAGTTGTATTTTTGTATATTGTGTAATCATCTAGGTATTCTTCAATCTTTGGTAATTGTTGTAATTGTAGCTCATTAATTTTAATTTGTAAAGTTATTCTTTTGTTTGTATCTTTTGTAAACTTAATTGACCCCATTGCCCAACCTTTACGCACTAGTCTTAGTTGACTTTAGGGAAAGGGCTGATTTTCATTAAAGGTGTGCATTGCATTGCTACCTGTCATATAGGCTAGCTCCCCCTTACCTTTAACAAACTAAAATTAACTCCTAGAATTCATTTAATAATTCACATAGTAACTAGGGTCTACCCCCCTTGGCTTCCTTAGGAGTAAGCCTAGACGGAAGAAATCCAAATCGAAGTGACAGTGGGTTTGGATGTAGGCATTGTGCCTCCAAGGACACACTAAGTGGATTGAAACTTTTCCACATTTGCAAGTGTGTATAAGGACGGAAACTGAAATATCCCTGATCCCGCTGATCAAGATATTTGCTACTGTTCTAATGCTCTGTCTTGCAGATCTGATACACTGGGGGTTTCTGGATGCATTTCAATTGTGTGTTTGAGATGTTTTTGGTTATTGCGAGTGCATGTCGGTTATTGCATGTGCATGTTGCATATTTATGGTTTAAACAGTATATAAAGGATGCATGCGGAAGAAAAGAACATCAACTGCCCAATATATGTATTATGCGACTCAAGCATGGAAATAAAATAGCATACTGGAAATATAGAAATAATCATCAGCTAGATCTCATGGATCGTCACTGGAATACAAACAAATAACATCAAAATACCCGTGATCAGAAGATGATCGCAGATCTGATGCATGCACGGATAGATCAGCAAAATATGTGATTCCGGAGAAGTACGGTAACCGCTACCAGCTGGAAAACTCGTCCGAAAGAATCGACCGTCCAAATGCGCTGGAAACTGCTCCAATAGAAGCGCCCTAGTCTCTAGACTGAAATGGATGTCTGTCGGATCTCAGATCTGATCCCTGAGGCATTAGATCTGGACCCCAGGGGGGTTTGCGCACCTCCTAGGACAATGGATGCACTCCAAAGGATTCCACCAACGGAATCTGCTGCTATATGGCTCAAAACGATCGTCTCGCCAAATAAGGAAATGGGTCGGAAGGATTTGTCTGGATCTTCTCTGAAACTCTGCATGCAACACCAAATGTCTGTCCGGAAGAACTACGCCCTAAATGGATGAATGAGTCAATCTGCAAGATTCCACCGTCAGAATCTGACGATAGATGGCTCAATAGAAGCGCCCTGGCTGGATCTCAAATGGGTTGGAAGGAAACTGCAATCTGGATACGGATCTCATGCAGCTCTCCAAACCCTCAAACTGGCTTGCGCCCTCACTAGCTGAGCTGCGCACTCTGCAATGGATACTCCTGAAAAGCACAGTGAAATACCTGGATGGTATCTCCGATGGGCTAGGGTGTGTCTCTCAACACCGAAACCGATCAATGGTGGTGGTTTCCTCCAGAAATCCACAAAACGGTAAGGTCGACTCTCTTCCTCCTATGGGAACTCTCAACATCAAATCATAACAATGCATAATGAGGAATTAGGTCAAATTCCTCCCTTTATACCTTTCCCAATCTAATTCACCATTGACCTCACTTAAGCTAGGCGCTTTTCCTCCTAAAGTGATTAATTAGTCCATTAAGTCCCCTTTTAACACCTTTTCATTCTAATTCTTCGTTGACATAGGCTTAAGTGACCTTTGCTAAGTATTTTGGCTTAATTCATCGTTTAGCCATCAATTCCTCCTTATTTCTCCATCTTGTTCCCTGTTTGTGCCTAACTATAGTCTACGGGAACATATAGACTACTAAGTCACTCCCTGCTGGCCTACTCTTGGGAACGGGACATCACAGAAACAGTCTACTTTTACCATCTTTTTTAACACTCACTATTTGATAAAATAATTTTGATAAGTTTTATGTTACCCTAGATTCATAAAAGGATAAAGATCTACAATTTCCAATCTTGTCACAACTTTAATGTGTGTGTGATCTTGAAAAGGAATTAGACAATTCAGTTAAGAAAACCTTCAGGTCATGTGTCATTTTCTTTCATCTATTGCTGCCTTGAAATTCACACCATTACACCTTAGCAAGCCTCACTCTGTATTGGCAGATAAGATAAGATAATTTTATTGATGTCCACAAATGACCAAGAAAAGGTCAACGGGACTATATAGTACATTCAGTAGGCAATAGACTATGGAAGTGTCTTTAACACTCTTAAATGCTAAAATGTTAACAAGCAAAAGAAGAGATACAAATGACAATAAAAGAGAGGGCATGTTACAAACAAACTTGTTTGATAACTATAAAAATATCCAATTTAAGTGGGATAAAATGGAGAAATCCATAAGAATAATTATAATTGATACAATATGAATGATATGACGATTACAATGAGGGCCCCGAATATATAGCTAAGCGGGAGTGCCCTTTCATTAAGAGTCGTGTTCTTTGAGACATGTCCTTTCATTATTACTAAGTATTACTTAGTAATTATTATTTAATGATATTTATATTTATATTTGTTACAGGGTAGTAGGACCTAGTTAAAGTAGAAGAGGAAAACCCTAAGAGGTGCAAGGCCCCAACTCGACATCCTCATCATAACTGTAATAAAATTAGAGGTGGAAAAGGGAGAGGAGGTATTCATGTCTCTGCAAATCACTGTAAAGAATAGAGTTAAATAAAGAGGTGCATTTCCACAAAATTCAACTTTTAGGAGAAGGCCAGCAAGCAAAAGATAAAGAAAGAAGCAAGGGGGTTATGGGGAATTTCAAATTGCAGCTGCAGCATTTGGAATAGGTGGAAACAGTATTACCAGGATCGAGACTTAAACCCGCAATTATCCAAGTCTGAAACAAACCACCGGGGAAACGATTCTTTCCAACTCATCCATCGACCTAGTTTGAGTTGGTCAACACGAGTTTGACTGACAAGTACAATTATGAATCAGTTGACCAAGTCAACTCATCTGACAGGACCTATAAAAACCCTCGCCCTGCTCAATTTTAGTCATTTTTACCTCTGCGGGGAATTTTCTTGCATCTAGGGCACCCACCGATGCTTATACTTTTTTGTCAAAATATGTGCATAACTTTATATTTTTGTACTTGTCAATCTCTTGGCTCTTCTGCCTCGCCAAGTCTTTTCAACTCTGAGTCTGGTAATTTTGGGTAGAAAAGCTTCCGGCAGAGAATAGAGGTTCGAAAGAATTCACAGATAAAAGCTTCTAGCTTTGAAATTCTGTATAGGGGCTGTTAAATTTGAAATTGGGAATCACAACAAGGAAGGAGAGAAATTAGAGTGGGAAAAATGCTGTATCCAAAAGCATGCTACCACCAAGAAACAGAGTCGTTCCAGTTCTCAAAATGGTTACCAGTTTGTGTAAGGCATGGAGTCACCAGGCATTAGTCCTGTTTTTTACCTTCAGGTTTGCTAGTGACAAAGCAGTTTGTAAGTAGCTAGATTTTTCCTCTGTCACTTAGACTTTTCCTCAGTCGTTTGGTATAGTTAAGGCTAATAGAAGCCCATTTTGTGTTGCAGAAGGAAAAAGTTCTGTTTGTAGTTTATTATTTATATCAGCTTGGTATAGCAGGATTTTGGGAAGGGCAGCAGACCAATTCTCTAGTAGTAAATATGCAATTCAAGTTTTCAGGACTTTCATAGTACAAAAATTTCTAGCAAAAAAAAGTTGTCTCCCACGGACTCTGATCTGATTACTTGAAAGTTGATGGGGAAAACTTCAAATGTATTTTCCTTGGATAATTTTCAGACATAAGGCAATAATTTACAAGGCGTATAACCTAAATATATATGGGGTAATGTTTGTGTTGATGTAACCTGAATGTCTTTTGTGTCTTCTTTGTGTAACAATATTTGCATTATGTAACTTGAATGTCTTTTATGTCCATCTTTCATGTCCTTTTTGTGGCCCAATATTTTCTCTACGTAACATGAAAACCTTTGGTTTCTTCTTTCATATTGACACTGATTTGAGCTTTGGGAAAATTGCTAGATAAATAACTGACACTATTTTAACTTTATGTGAAAATATCTAGGAAGTGACCCCAAGAGAACCCCTAGGAAATACAAGGGGTGTTCATGTATGTTGTATTATTGTATAAATGTAAATAATAATCAGTAATAAGCATGCATTAACAATGATGTAAAGCTATATCTAGACAAAAATTAGAAGTACACAGAGAAGCAGCAGCAACATGGATGGTGACTTGATATTAAAAACTATCTAAGAAGCCTGAACTTGGAGTTACCTGATACTAGTTTGTCCACCTGTTACAATTAAACCAAAACACTGATGTCAGAATGGCAGCACTGACAATAACCAAAAACACATGATAAGCAGCAAAGCACAAAGTTTAAAAATTATGCCAAACAAAACTGATAGTTAAACTACCTGTTGCATCCAATAAAATAGAATTACGAAATCCACTGCATGTTTCTTTTTGTATTTACTATTAGGATGTTCTTTCCCTCAAAACTTTTCTATTTTTGTGGGCTGTATTCTTTTCCCATATGTTTTGTTTTCCATTGGAGGCTACAGAAAAGAATTTCAACCTATTTCATATAGCAGGATTAAATTAGATATTTCATACCTGCTATGAAATTTTAAATTTGTGATTATTGGTCTATGTATAAAATTCATCCAACAATACAAAGAGTCAAAATTAAAAAAAAATTGTCCATAATGAGTACTGTTCTCTTCCTCATTCCCTACAATGTATCCACTTGCATGATTTTGAGAGTTCAAGGCCTTATTGTTAAATGAAGATTCGTGAAAAATTACATTTTTAAGGAAATTATAAAGCAAAAAGTAGTATGGAGAAAACAAAAATCCACTGATGTACTGATATGACAAAAGGGAGTCAAGGTGCTTGGATGAAGAGCGGTAGATTAGTGAGTGACACTCAAGGCATCTCCACTTTTGTCCCAATCCATACAGAAAATGAAGCAAAGTAAGGTGACACAAAAATAAACTATCAAAAGCACTACAAAATGGTCTTAACTTCGAAGACAATCAAATTTAGAATATCTAGATCACAGGTAATTAAGCATCAAAGAGCTTATTGTAACCAGTGACCATATGCTGGCAATATTACATAGCTACTTGATGGTCTCATAACACTCAAGTGTCCCTAAATATGAAGCAAATGAACAATAGTTGGCATTCATAGCTTTGATGTACAAGGAATCTTCATTCACTACTGCATAACTACCCAAAACATGTTAACCAAAAAAGCACAACAGCATCCATATCTCGGATCATTGATGTGGCCTCTTAAATGACCATCCACAATTATAAAACAACCACAACCTGCAACAGACGTTATCCATGGCTGGCAAGAAGCTGAGTTCAGCTCAGTTTGGTTTGAATGGTTGCCATACAATTAGTACTTCAGTAACCATCTTAATATGCCACCAATGGCAACCAAGTCGTATGGGACAATTTTCAACTAGCCAATGAGAAGCGGTGTGCTCTTTAGTACATGGTACTGCTAGAGCTTTATGAGAATTCCAAAAGAGAAGTAAATCATTGAGGATAACCCTCTCCTAACACGAGGGATGATTTCACCACATTGAAAAATCTTGTGAGAAAAACTTTTACTTGGAATTATGAGTGACCCATTATATGTTTTTATACAAACACAAATAATTATTCTACAGTTAGGTTAATGACTTAAAAAGTTTTGGCATGCACTGGACAAAGCCAATCAACGGGTAAGAAAAGAGAATTTTAATCAATAAGAAAATATGGCAATGTCTTTAAGCATATAAAATACAAAAAAGGCTTGAAAACCATAAACAAGAATAATTCCACACTAAAGTTTACGAACATGTCAACCATTATGAACCTAATGAGGGGTATATATAGGGTTGACTGTACAGGATTAAATGTATATATAATAGAGGGCCCACATGTGCAATGGGTGGGAATTTGTATTATGTATATATAGAGGTCAACATAGTCATTATTGTAGACATGGACTTAGGATTTGGATCTATGGATGTACATTGGTTATTTGGGAGAGCTTCTCCTCATGAACAAGGAGTTACTGTGTAACTCATCTCTATTATAACTTTGGGAGTTGTCCTCCATGCTCATATTTGGTGTACATTGTGTGTATTTTGGTTTTATCATGCTATCTTTAGTACTGAGTTCATGACATTTGGTATCAGAGTGGATGATCCTCGGTTTTGCACCTTCAAAACTAATCATCTCACCTTTTCTCTATAACTTATTTTTGGGATATTAGAATTGCATGGGAATTGAAGGGTTTGAACAAAGAAACACCGAACTACATCTGGTAAAATTTGCAGACCCGAATCTACTGTACTTTAAGAGTTAAGTCTATTGTGTTGGGGATTTCGTCTAATCCTTGCTATCCCACAAATCTGCACCAGCAACCCTGCCTAATAATTGTAGACGACCAACCCTGTCATAGTTGGAAGCCTCTCCGTTTGAACTGGTGCTTTTCCAGTCTCAAGGGTTTGTATCCTGTTATCAAACTAACAAATCTGCATAGAAACCAATTTGATTAGCACACACAAAACTCACTCTTGAACTGTCTGTAAAGAGTCAAGAGCAAGGATGAATTTTAAGTAAAATTGAGAACGGTTGAGATAAGATCCTTAAGACAGTTATAACAACGAATTAAAGGAAAAGGATGAATTTGAATGTGCACCTTAGGTGAAAATAAATCAAAATAAATGCACTTAAACTAGCCACAACACTGCAGTACAATTTAATCAACAAACAAGTAACAACCAATAGATTCAAGGAGCTTGAAACAAAGCATAATTGGACCAAATCACATGTTACCCAAGAGACTGATTGCATAATAATACGTGACAAGTCACAAACTGCCATAGATATCCTTGCATGCAGTGGTGGTTGTGGTGTGTGCTCTGGAAAGTGAGTCAGTGAGAAGTCCTCTGCTGCCACAAACTGTTCAAAATAACACTGCCAACCCAAAAACTGCCTCTCAGACCTCTTTATAAAGGAACTCAATGAGTGAGGAATAAATCACCCAAGTTGCTGGAAAAGGAGGAAAGAAAAGCTGCCAATTGTGAGTTTGCATGAATGCTAAGTGTAATGGCTCACTGTTTTAACATTCAGTTAACTGGCTGCTTTCCTTTAATTCACTGACTGTCCTAGTGTCCATTAGCTGGCTGCTTTGTTGGAGGTCGAACTGCGGTGCATGTATATGAAGTTCTGCTTAAAATAAACTTGCTGTTACAGCCATCAACCTAGAAGTATACACTGATCTCTGCACATAATAGTGCTGTTCCCAGAATTATCACAACTAATTTGCTGCTGTTTTCTCTCACTACTTCATTGATTCCTGCTATCTGTGGCACCATTTCCAAGATACAAGTCTTGATATACTGTTGTTTGCTGTTTTATCCACAAGACTTTTCCAATTTTCCTTTCTCAGACCAAAACTACCATACCTGTCCTTCCAGAATCCAGCAGCTTTCCCTTGAAGAATAAAGCTTGCCAATATAAGTAGGATCGAGCTAGCTTTCAAGATTAGCATTAAGGAATGTCGACTTGAGTTTCCTGCTTTCCTTTGACATCAGCTTTATACCTTTTTACCTTTTATGCAAGGATAAAAACTCCAAAGTCAACATCAAGCTTTTAGGCTTTTGCCAACTATGCCTAGGAGATCAAACTGTACTTCCCTTATCAAAAGTCAGCATGAGAATCTTTATTCAAGCCTTTTTTGCTTGGATAGAAAAGCATCATGGATGATAGAATTAGGAATCATGCCAACTCACAAATGGAGATTGAATCAAGTTTTTGAAAAATCAAATAATTAAGGGAAACAAATCACTTTATCAAGCCGAATTAGGGTTTTGCCAGAAAGATCATTCTAGAACTTCATATTAATGGCAACCTCCAAACAACTGCCATGTGTCACCATAAGAGACCTTTCACCCACTTAACATTTCTCTTGACTCATCACTCTTCACCCACCAGAACCTTGAACCACGCCACCATTGCCTGCTCAAAACCATGACATTCAACCTGTACTTCCCATACATAGAAACTACTAATTATAGACATGCCCAAAGAGCAATCTTCCTCTGGAAAGAAAAAAGCAAGAAACACTGATAATGGAGAGATGGAGCATCAGTCTATCTTCTAAAAAAGAAAAAAGAAAAAAACCAATCATCCCGCATGCAAGCAAAAGCTGTCTCATTGGACTTGCTTTTTTACAAGGAATCCAAATATGCACCTAGAAACAACATGCAAGCCCTGAAAAGCATGCTGCTGAAAATAGCAAGTGTCGTGAAATTGCTTGCATGTCGCCAGAAAAATGATCATCAAAATCGTGAGCTCATGGTATAAGTTCTTTCACTGTAGGTGCTTACTTTTATGATGGAGCTTGGGAATGATTTAGGAGTCGCAATAGAGATAGAGACACCAAATTCTCCAATTGGCAGGAATTTGAAAAAATCTTCTCAAATAGAATTAAGGGATATGAAAACAATAGAAGATAAATTGAAGGAAGCCAAAAAAGAGCTTATGAAGAAGTGTGATGAGTTTGTCCAAGATGTAAGCCCTTAATGAAGCACTCATTAAAGAGGTTAAGAACATAAAGCAAGGAAAGATGAAAAATGCAAGGATGATGATGACTCAAAGGAAGAATTGAAAACAAGGATGAAGAGATCATCAGATTGAGAAACCATAATCAAACATGTTGACCACCTATTTCAACTAGGTGTCAACGTCATGTATCATGAAGATATGTACCTTGTGGTATGACAAATTTGAAAACTTATGGCTCAGCAGGGCAATTCTGCCCCCAGCACTTCTTTCTATATCCACGGAATGTCCGCTCCCCTGCGTGGGATAATTTTGTAATGTAACATGTTAGCATGGGTCAAGTTTTAATAATTTAGTTGCCTAGGACTTTATCATTAGGAAATTCCTTTCATCAAGTGTTTTTTTTCCTCAGGTAATTAATTTTGTTTTTCAGGGATTTTAATTATTTGAGTTTTTCACTCAATTATCCTCCAAAGTGGTGAAAGGCGTTCTAATGATCAAGCCCAGTGGATGACTAAGGTATAGAAGTATTGTAAATGACCACGCTAGACATCTCCTAGACTCTTGCGAAATTCCATCAAGTTTTGATAGGATTTTTTAATAATTAAAATTTTCCGTAAATTAAAATTTTTTAATTATTTTTTATGTAAAATGTAAAAATTTGGTCCTTGGGGATTTTGTATAAGGGTGTGAGTACTCAAAACAAATGGCTTATGACCCCCTACACCCTTGGACCAAGTTTCAACTCAATTGGACAAGTTTTGCTAGGCCTACGTAAATGAGGAGTCCAAGTTAATCAGAAATCAACAAATAATTGGCTAAGGTAAAAAAGCCAAAAATTGTAATTGAGTCTAAAGCCAAGAAAAGAAAGGGGGAAATGTTTTCTAATGTATTTCCTAAGTTGGAAAGTGAAAATCCACTTAGAAAAAACCCCCCCAAGTCAACAACTTAAAGTTGATTTCCCTAGTGAGAGGGACGCCCCCCTTCCTCATGAACTTAGGGTTTAGTAAAAATTAAAGATGAGAAGAGGCCTCAAACCCTAAGTACGCCTCCTCTATGCTTGGTCAAAGGTTTAAAGTTTAAACATAAGAAAAGGGGTTTTCCCCCCTCACAACTCATCCCTCAAACACTAAAAGTACGCCCCCTTTGACTGGATCCTCCCTCTCTTGATGGGTGACACTTGTAAATCATCCAAGAGGGGTCTCTCCTCTTTCCTTCCTTTAAAAGGAACCCCCCTCTCTTCATTTTGTCCAAAGTTTCATTGCAAACTTATGTTGCCCAAATCTCTCTCTCTCTCTCTCTCTCTCTCTCTCTCTCTCTCTCTCTCATGTAATCTTGCTGCAATATTGCAGCCATTTCTTATGCAATAAAGTGAAGCTTTGGAGGAACTCTTGGTGTTCTTTTGGTGTATTCTTGGTTCTCTTTGGCTACTCTTGTAGATTTTCTGAGGTCCTGTGAGGTTGCCATCTAAGGTATGTCCTTGACCTTAGTATGGCTCTAAGTTTCAATTGTGTGGCTGTCTTCTCTTGTTGTTTTTAGGACAGTAAACAGCTCTGATGCTCTGAAACTGTAGCACCAACTCTCTGTCTGCTCAGCTGCTCTGAAACTATAGCTATCCTGTGTGGACCAGTCACCCACTCTGTAGATGTCCAGGGACACTGAGTCTGATCTCCCTCTGAGTCACTGCTGTGAATCAGTGGGTCCTCATCAACTCTGTCTCCCCATATAATGCTGGATGGTGTAACAACAGACAAAGTAGTCACGAAAGCACACTCTCTCGCAAACCTCTCCTCGAACTCTATCTCCTTTGTTGTCGCTGTTGACCCACCCTGCTGCTTCTTCTTCTTCTTGGGACACTGTCCTGCATAGTGACCCATCTCTCCACAAGCAAAGCATCTCACTGTGCTCATGTCTTTGATGCTCCAAATGCAAAGGAACGTTGTCTCACTCATGTCAACACAGGTGTGAAAAGAGGCAAGCGAACACCGACCTCACTCCTAGCAAGTAGGTGTGAAAAGAGGTCGTAAAATACAGCCTCACTCCTGTCCACACAGGTGTGAAAAGAGGCTTTCCACAAGTGCCAAAAATCAACCCAACAAATCTGCCCACAACTGTCCACAAACACTGTCAACTAGCTGTCCAAAATCTACTCTGAGTTGTCCAACCGACACTAAATAAGAGGTACCTTCAGATCTGAAAATTACTCACTGTTTTGGACTGTAAACTTGTTGTCCAAAAACAGCCAACATATCTGATATAAAACCTCACAAAACTGCCCACAAAAGTGCTCCAAAATCAGCAAGTCTAAGCCACATTTGGCTCTGATACCATGTAGAAATTCTGAGGTCCTATGAGGATGGTTGTCTTCTCTTGTTGTTTTTAGGAAGGACAGCAAACAGTCACCAAACATTCTACTCAATATTTAGTGGTTAAGTGTTCTTTTAAGGTGCCCTTGCAAGTGTTTTCTTTACTCAATGTTAGCACATGCAATATACATTAAAACACATAAAACTACCTCTAGATCTTTAACTTTAAAATACTGATCTACACTTCAAAGCATGCATAAAATTGACACAGGTATTTTTGGTCAACATGACCCTGGATAAAACCCCCCTGTGGAAAACCAGTTTGGACTATATGTCTATAAATGAGGAGAATAGATGGTGGAATACAGCAAGTACAAAATATAGATGAACCTGTTACAATAGCAGCTTGTCTCAAGCTGAAATACAAGTCCAAACCAAGCAAGTGCGCCCTAGCATGGTGTGCCCCTCATAAATGCTCCCAAATCCACTGAATCTGCTGCAGATGCCAACTGGAAGCTCTGATCTGGAAACCCCTCCACAATAATCAAGCACTGATGAGTAGCCTCCCTCTGAAACAAACCTCACTGCAATCTAACAGGTGTAAGTCCTCCCCACCGATGATGTGCCCTCCTACTCAAGTGCGCCCTCCTCAGAACTGGAAGCTCCCCACTAAATAAACAAGGCTCCAAGTGTCTCCATGAAAGCATGCGCCCAAGCTAGCCTCTCTCAATGCAACAATCCTCATCCTCTTGCCCTTCTCCAAGCTCCTTTGGTGAACATACAAGTGAATGAGCTCTCCTTTGCCCCTTGCGCCCTCCTTTAGGAAGCATAAGGAAACCTAAAAGATGGGTGGATGAGATCATCTCATCTCATCCCTAATCAATGGTTGAGATCATCTCAACTAAATCTCAAACCAAAACCCACTTTATGTCTATTAATTCACCCACTTTGTGAATTAATTGTCACTTTAGGCTAAAATGACCAAATTTTACCTTTGACTTAAATCTCCTAAGTCAAAGTGAAATTAGACACAAAGTTCATAGTACAAGGGTAATAGTCTCCCCCTTTGTGTTTAGAAACTCATAAACACATAGGGACCACTTTCCAAGATACCCAAATCTCAACAACTCTTGTATATTGTTTTCCTTTAGTTGAGGTAATATTGTGAATTTTTTGTTTATTTTTGCTCACATTGTTTTACTTGAACCCTAAGCAAAGTATTTTGCTAGAGATAAATCTGAAGTAGTATTGCTATAGGTTTATGTGATTTGTTTTCACTAGTGTTTGCAAAGTATTTTGTAAGCCTTTTAAAAGATCTCACCTTCTTGTTTCATTGTGTAGCAAGGGTTTATAGGTTACCAAAGCTTGAAGAAGTGGACTCCAAAAGCTTAATTTTACTTCACCTAAATTTCTGATATAATTTTCAGCCTGCTATTTACTTATTATCTGCACATATAATCATCTAAATCTTGTCTTTCAATCAATTTCCAAGTTCAGATTTTGTACATAAAATTTTATGTATATATACTAAATCAAAACTAACTTGTTTAGGTGATTTTTAGCATTTTCTAGCAAGATTTATTTGATGTTTTATGCAGGTTTTCGCCGGTAAAAGGGAGGTGCTGCCAAAATTTGGCCCCAAGGAGCTCAAGAGAGCACCTAAAGGCTATGCTATGGTGCAAAACCCTCTTCCCTTTCTTGCTTTCTAAATTATTGTAAGCAGACCAAGAGAGTCTCTTGGGCTTGCATTCTCTATTTATTTTCCAAGTTTATAATATGTAAATTAGTTTTAAAATTTTTGCCCACACCTTGCATGTGAGTGGCTTAGACACCCTTGCAAAATCGTGTCGACTAGGTTTAGAAGTAATTTTCTGATTTTTGCATTAATTTGTTTGCCCACCTTGGTCACAAAATCGGTAGGCTCTGTCCTCTACATTGTGTCAAAGTTGTGAGACTAGTTTGGTTTTGTCATTTATTTTAAGCAATTTAGTTTTTTGTTTGCTCACTGCTTGCATGTGAGTGGCTTTGCCACCCTGCAATATCGTGTTGGCTAGTGCTTTAAATTTCATTTTTGCAAACTAATCAAACTTATTGCCCCGCCATTTGCCCCATATTCCCTCCCCTTGCCACTTTGTGGATCTTGGGTAATAAGAAAGGGCAAAGGACTATGTGGCTAGTTTAATTAGGCACTCTTTTCCATTATTGTTTGGCCATTAAAAAAGGGTGACTTGTGGAGGCTAGATGGGATTGAAATCAAAGACGGTTTCATGGCACTAAGTGTCCTCCTTGTTGAGCGTCCAACACCTTGGATCTGACCTGTGGAGCTAGGAGAGAACTTTGTCGTTCTCTTGTTGAGCACTCAGCATTTGCTTTTGGTTAAGGGATAAGGACTTGGGGTAGTCACATAGCTTAGGTTTGCTACAATTGACATTTAAATCCTCCTAATTTCAAGAGAGACTTAAAACTAATTAAAAGCAACCTACACACTTGCACAACATTTACATTTCCTTGCAATTTCCATTTTAGCAATTTATTTTCAAGTATTTACATTCCATTTATTTTCTGCAAGTTATTTACATTATGTTGAATTTTAATGAAGATTTGTACCTTGGACAAGTGGTTCCTATGGGTTTTTAATCTTTTACCTAGGAATGTGGTCCACAACTTAAAAGTGGGTCTTTTTCATAAAGTCACTTTATAAGTGGTAAAGTGAACTTTAAATTAGAAAGTAAAAAGTGACTTAGGAACTTAAAGCA
>JASDQU010101110.1:621172-663146 GCA_032191745.1 Picea mariana
TGGGACTTTATCCCTCTTGTGGTTATGTCCTTCAAGGAAGGTCATGTACCATCAAGTTTTACACCAAGGTCAGAGACCAAGGATCAACCCATGCCCCAGGCATGAGCACCCTGGACCCAGTCCAGGGGCCCTAGATATATCTAGGGTCTTTATCATCTTGGTCCCAGACCAAGAACCCAATGCCCCAGGCATGGGTACCCTGGATCCAATCCAGGGGCCCTAGACATATCTAGGGACTTCAAATGCTTGGTCCCAGACCAAGACTTCCATGCCCCAGGCATGGTTACCCTGGACCCAGTCCAGGGGCCCTAGATATATCTAGGGTCTTCAAATGCTTGGTCCCAGACCAAGACTTCCATGCCCCAGGCATGGTTACCCTGGACCCAGTCCAGGGGCCCTAGACATGTCTAGGGTCTTCAATCTCTTGGTCCCAGACCAAGAACCCAATGCCCCAGGCATGGGTACCCTGGATCCAGTCCAGGGGCCCTAGACATATCTAGGGACTTCAAATGCTTGGTCCCAGACCAAGACTCCCATGCCCCAGGCATGGTTACCCTGGACCCAGTCCAGGGGCCCTAAACATTTGTCTAGGGTCTTTATCAATTTGGTCCCAGATCACATACCCCAGGAGTGCACTGGGGGCCCTAGATCTTGTCTAGGGTCTTAGCCATCCTCCAGGAGAATGGCTCTCGCTGCTGCATGTAAATTTAACAGTGCGCAATTAGTGAGTTATTTTCGTTGCTTGAAGGATTGTATGGAAAAGAGAATGTTGCTTTCGCTGTTATAAGTTGCATGGTGCGACTCAAGCTTGGGTTGAGCGTGTTACTTCAAGTGATACTGCGCATACTTGTGTTAGAGTAGAATCTACGCAGTGAAACTTCAGAGTAACATTGCTCAGTAGTACGTTGGGGATCCTTACTCTCAATAGGTATTTCTCTCTTCGGCCCCAGAGGTTAGGAGAGCTCTTGTAGGCTAAGTCACATGGTTCAGTTTCGACAACAATTAGGTTTGATTCGGGTTCGAATTTTCCAATAAGGTTCGGATGAGGTTCGACTTCAGGTTCAGCTATACATATTGAACCCTAATGAAACCTCATCCCAAACCTCAATAAAATTCTCCTTAAAATTCGTCCTAAGGTTTGAATTCAGGCACACATTTAAGTTCGTTCAGGTTCAACGAACCTTGAGGTTCGTCGAATTTCAAACCTCAAGCTTTAGGTTTGGCGAACCCTATGACTTAGCTTGTAGATAGCACCTAGGTTCTCCCCAAGACTATCCAACCCAGTCCATTAAGGCTATGCCATTCCCCAAAGGACACTCAAAAACATTGCATTGACTCCTTCATGGTGATTGACAATGACAAAAATAGCTCCTATTCTACTTTTACTTATGGTGCAGTGTAGTGACCCTCTTCTTACATGATGTTGTTCTTATTTTTATTCCTTTTTTAGGGTTTACACCTTTGTACACTTTATCTTTATTTGTATTTCATTTTGTGCCAAAAGGTGCCTTCAACACTCCCACATCACCATTATGACTCATACTTTTGAGTCTTGTTGGCCTATTCTGGTCACTTGTGAACAATAATATAATTTCCCCCTTCCTTTCTCACCATCCTACTATCCATTTTGATAGATTATATGCCCACAAGCTACACAACCCATCTAACTCAACTTATCACTAGCTATTATTACGTTCCAACTACCACTTGTCAAATACACCTTTCTATCCCACACCCTCCCTTAACTCTTTCCCCCACATCCTCCATCGCCATAAGTCATTTCACACTTCTGGTAATTGTCCCATGAACCTCTAGTTCGATGAGGAATGTAAGACTATGCACAAACAACTTCGATTTTTCCTTACACATGACCACTCCTCTATTCCAATTGTCCATAGTAAGTATCGTTGTCTCCTACAACACAAAAAACGTGTTTTTCTTGTGTCAAAAAGGCACTTTTGGACACCTTGAATACTTCCCCTAAGACCCTCTAATCAACCCTCCTTCCAAGGGAAATGCCCTCTTCCCCCCACTCAAAGAGATCAACCCTCTTACTCGAGTCTCCCATACCAACTCCCTTTGATGTACATGACCAGTTCCCCACCCTTGTATCCTCTTCTCCTACCTATTGCCACTTATTTTCTCCTAGGGATATCAAGAGAGCTATTTAGAAGTGAACACTAGAAAAGTTGTTGATTGCAAGGGGTTTCAATCAGAGTTCCTTGAATAAGGAGTGGATTCTCTTGCTTTTCCTATTTCAAATCTATTGATGATGCGGTTCTCTTCGGATTTCCCCCCTTCTTGGTCAAAACATATAATTCATCATATCCATAACTTCGACAACAATTCTAATCCAAACAATCACTAGAAAATTATAAATGGATGCACTTTTTCAAAGCTTTATGCTATCCTTCTTGACATGTGGATTTTGGAGCATTTGGAAAGCGGGAACTCAAAGCTAGAAGTTAAGCAAGTTTCAAGAGAAACTTCATTTTCAAGTACCCCATCTAGAGATTGGGGGGGGGGGCTTCATTGCATATATAGAACCTCCGATAGGTCCCTTGATACCTTCTTTCACTACCCAGACTAGAGATGCTTGGCCCTGTAGATTCTTATAAATGGCAAGCCTTACAGGGTTATCTGAAGCCTACTTGATTAATTACCTCCTTTCAAGGCCATTAGAGGCGTTAAGCACCCAACTAATATTGGTCTCACTAGCATTGACAATAATAGACCAATGGCACCCCAAATCAGGCGATTGAACATGGCATCAGTGCGTCCGCCATACGAAGGGCAAAACTTATTAAACATCTCCCCAGCCATCATCTCCTCCTCCGACTATTACTAGGATGGTACAATCGATGTTAGGGTCATACGTGAGAGCTTGGGTAGCTATTCTGCGACATTTGTGGATGTTGGTGGAAGCAAGTACCAAGGCCTTAACACTATGTTTCAATGATGGTTCAAGCATTCAGAGTTATCAGAGACTATAAGGAAGTTGATTTGTTGTTGGCTTCGGAGATGATGGTTTTAGGTGGAAATATTGATCTTAAACACAAGAGCACCATATACTCAGCTTTGCATCCTCGAGCCACTAGGCCAAGACCTCCACCAAACTGGCTCTCCTAGTCAATAAGGGAAATTTTCATCTTTGTTCTTCTCACTGCATTCTACCCTAATTTAATTTCAGTCTTCATTGGTGTCGATTCCATTTTCCTATTGGGCTCTCTAGCATCATGGCTCGTGTCTTGTATACCACATGTAGTCAAGGGGTTACTTGCTAATAATCAGCTTTTTATCCTAAGTCTCTAGCACTAGGGGTCGAGGCCATGTTGGGTGATCCAATGTCTTTCTTTGTTTTGTTTGTTTTTTGTCAAAAACCTGCAAGCTGGTTTCTCCCCTTTGTTGTGGCTAAGACGCAATTTCCTGAGGTTTTTATAGGCTACAAGTGTGCATTTGTTCATGGCTATCAATCTGTGTGGTTGTTATTTTCTAGCATTCAACTTCCTTTGCTAGCTATGGTAGATGGTGGGGCTCAAGATAGTCTCGAATCAAGTCGACATGATTCAGGGAGGGTGAAATCTAAGCTTCTTCCCTCCAACTAGGTTAATTCTCGGCCTCACCACACGAGGGCGGAAAGAACTACCCAACATGCTGAGCAATTCTTAGAACTAAGTACCCCTCTAGACATTCAACAAAAAGTGGCGGATCTGGTAGGCTTGGCCCTGCAGAAACATCTTCATCCTTCCGAGCAACAAATCAAGGAAGGATTCCAAGGACGGATTTCAAATTCTAGCTTCTCCAGGTCTAGGGACACAAAGGCTTTTAGAGCAATGGAATTTTACTTACTCGCCAAGACACTCATAGCTCTATCAATGGAAAACAAGGAAGACCCGCAGGCCGAAATTATGGATCAACTAAGGCGGATGGAAGCCAAATTTTTGGATCTAAGCAAGGTTCTCTTCAGGCTTAGCTTAAAGGTTTCAGAATGGGTGTCAGGAAAAGAAGAGGAAACGGTGGAGGTAGTTGGAACCCCGGTATCGCAAGGAACCAACTCCAACCCTAACATCATAGAAGACGAACCAGGGCAAGAGGTGATGGGCAAAGCCAACGATCCAAAAACCTCTAGCCAACCAAGCCCATTTAAACCACCTCCATCATGATCATGTTGTTTCTTAGTCTCTACTTAGGTTCTAGTTGCTTGTTTTTTAGGCTTATTCAGTATTACTTTGATGCATTTGCGGCCCTGAACCTCTAGAGATATGTCGGATGTATATGGACTAATTTAGACAAACTAGGATGTTTTTGGGAAGTGGTTTGAGGCCTAGTTTCCTCCATGGTAGGCCTCATAAAACCATAACTGTAATATTTTTTGTACAATATTAATGCATAAGTAGAATAGCTTACAAAAAAAATAATAGACCAATGAGACAATGTCCACCAACACTAGGGGCCACGACTCCCCTCATCTTACTATTCCTTGCACCTAGCATAGAGGGACTATAGCCCTTCCTCATTCTTAGCATAGATCTTGCAAACAGATACCCATCACCATGTTTCTCTCCTCCTTCAAGGATTCATCAACATTGGATGCTATTAGAACTATAGCAAGGGGTTGTCAACTTCTCCCATAGGATAGCATAACCTAGTCCTCTTAGCCTTGGCCACTCTTCGAAGCGTATCTCGACAACCAAGGAAGGAATCTTTCAGTCGACAAGGAATATTATGTCGACAACCAAATTATCAAGCTCAACATTGGCACATTATTGGTGGTGGATGATGATGGCTCCTCTTTTGATTATAATGCTAACCAAGGTATTGCTCTTCCTCAACACCCATAATCTTTGCTACCTTTTGGAAACCATTTTATGGTGCAACATTGCCACTGGGGTGCTTTCCTTCTTCTAATGTATTATCAACTTCACTATGTAAGGTTTACAACCTTACCCTTTTGGATTCGCCCCCTTTTATCTTATTTACTATTATTTGTTTCTTTCTTTTATCTTATTGACTCATTATTGTTGTCAAGCATTGTTCTTCCTAGTCCCATTGACCTATTTTGGTCACTTGTGGATGTTAATATCATTTCATCCTAAAAGTAACTTCTAAGCTATGAAAAACTCCACAAGAAAGTGCATCATGTTTGCATTGTTTACATATTTGGATTCTTCATTTCATTTAGAGCTTACAAGAGTATTTTTTTTCACAATCACCATATATTTTTCTTCAAACACTAAATATGTCAAATCTAACCCAAAAGAGCTTTATTTATATGCTTGAGATATTGTTGGAAAGTTGGATCTCTTAAATGTTAAACAAAATGTCCAATTACTTAAAACTTAAAAGTGTTTAGAAGTGATTCCCCAACTATGAAAAAAATTCACAAAGCCATTTCTTAATCTTTGCATTTTTTTCATGTAGGCGTTAAGGACTTTGCACCCACTTTGAGATTAGTGCATTAGTTACTATTGCAATTACCCATGATAGAGCAGCAATAGCCACAAATTTTGGATATCTACAAGATAACCTCTAGTTTACAAGAATTTTAATAAAAAATCTAAGCAAGATGCTACATATAACTTAAATACTCAACTAAAGTAGTACCACTTTAACTTAAAGAAACTATTTTATCTTTTGTCTTGGCCAAACAAGCATGAAATAGGACCTTGTCAAGGGGTTAGGTCTTCGGCTCCTTGGCTTTTTCCCTGAACCAATGAAGCTTCATGGTCTCCCTAGAAGGGGGAGCGCCCCTTCTTCTCCATCCTTCAAGGATATCATAGCAAGCAAGCACCAAACCGACCTCAACGCTCCTTTGCAACAACCTGAGTCAAGGAAAATACATTTGGAAGGAAGAAAACCTAGTGATTATTTGGCCAAAACCCTGAACAACCCTTGTTATGCGGTTACATCTCAAAAATTGCATCCTACATACCATACATGAGCAACCATGCTATAATAGAAAAACTCCTTAGCACTTGGCCGACGAAAAAAGCTCTCACTAAGCAGATCTAAACACATTGGAAGCCTAAAGGTTCAATTGAATTTAAGCTCGGATCCAAAGAATTTTTCATTATCATCTTGACCAAAACCAGAGATAGAGAGAATCCTAAGAAAAGGCCATATTTCTTCAACTCTACAAGCCTTCACCTTCACTATTAGAAGGAAAGATTTTCCCTCAAGAAGGAAGATATTTCTCAAGCCCTAATCCTAATCAAGATGCAATCTCCCCCATGGGAGTTATAAGATGAGGAAACAATGGCCAGAACAGGCAACACGTTGGGCTCATACATCAAAAAACGTCAAAAGTAACAAAGGCAAGGTAGATACACTCAGTATGACCATATTTGTGTTTAAATAAATGTCGAGGGTGCATTACCAAAATCCATCTGGATAAGTTTCAAAATTTAGAATGGTTCTAAAATCTAGATTACGAGCACATCTCCTTTCATTGTCTTAAGTGCCATGAACACGAACCTCTATTCTAGAACTATCTTTGAACAAAAGAAAAGCTAAAGAGAAAGATAAAGAGTCAAAAGATTAAGAAGGTTCCATCAAGGCAAAGGGTAAGAGAAAAACTACAAAAAAATAACCCTCAAGCAAAGAGAAAAATCTCAATGCAGCAAATGTTAGCTTTTGGGGTTACTCTGAAAGTGTTTTACACCTTGCTAAGAGAGTGTTGTGTCTCCTATCCCCTTGGCAATGCTTCATGGACATATGGATGGCTCAGTTTGGGTGGATTCTTGACCTTGGTTAGAGTGTTCACATGGCACTCTTACCTAGGAGGTTGATACATTAGTCGGCTTGTTGACTAACCCATTGGGTGCACACAAAGGGGGAGTTGGTCACTCGACAAGGAGAGACACCTACCTAGGAGGAGGAGCATTGGGCACTTGGAGGAGGGCACTTAGCCCTTGGAGCTTGGGACCATGTAATATATACCTTGGAGGTTGGACACTTGACCTGAGGACACTTGGATCAAGGAGCATACTTCATGGAGGTTGTTGATGGACCCAAACACGTGTTGAGGAGTATTGAAGCTTAGTGAGCACATTGACACACATGAGAGTGGCATTGGGGACATGAGAGGGCATGTGGCACACAATTAGAGAAGGAGAGCCTTGCATGAGGACACATGGATGACAGAGGACCGTGGAAGAGGGAGTGTTGGATTAACACCTTGTTGGAGTGTGCACCATCTTAGAGGAGGGGCGTTGAGCCCAAGATCGTGACTTGGAGGGCATTTCACTTTGGGGGTTGGATAAACCCTAGTTTGACACATGCATCCTTGTATTGTAAAGTGCTCCATGTGGGGTTGTCTTGTTGGTTACTTGTATGGACATGTGTCCTTATTTTATGTTAGCCTCCCTCTCCTACTCATATATATAGAGGAAGGAGAGAGTCCTATGTTTCACTTATTCATTGTTGTTCATCCTGTGTTTAGAGGTGGAACACTAGGGTTTCATGAGGAAACCCTAGGAAGGATGTGTTGAGAAAAGCGTTTTGATATCCCTCTCTCTTGGGTTTCCAGCTGTCCAAAATTGTCTCAATTGCAGATTTGATTTTCAGCATCCATTATCTTCTTGGTTTGGTAATTTAAATTTACAGCACTAGTTTGTCATGTTGATTTGACATAAGTGATTATTGAAATTGTTAAGAGATTTGACATTAATATAGAAGATAATAGGGCAGATTTACTGCAGTAAATCTGCATTGATTGCAATGACTCCATATATGATTTTATGCTTGGAAAGTGTGCCCTAACTGCTGAAACTTGTTGGCATGTTTGGTATCCTTAGCCTAGTGGATTGGGGTTGAAGTGAATTGAAATATTCTCTGATGTTCATTGCTGTCATTTATATTTCAGATCAGTCCTAAGACTGAATATTCATAGGGTTTGGATCAGGGAAACCTTTAGTGTGAGGTGAAATTTCAGAATTGCATTAAAAGTCAGAATTCTGAAATTTCTACAGAGTATCAGAGCTATTTTGACTGAGATCGCTCTCTTGATAAAGAGGGAGTTGGTATTTCAGTTGTTGGACCTAGGAGAGGTTGATGGGTGGTGAAGCCCTGGTGTGCTTGAAATGAGCACTTGCAACCGTGAGATGTTTTGATCTCTTGGGTTATTTCCCTTGGTTGAAAAAAACTTGAGATGTTTTGATGGGTTGTAACCCTAGTTGCCCTTGTGATGAGTATATGTTTCCACTTGTGATAGGTGATAGATCTACTACATGGATGGCTGTTACGAATTTTTTTCAGCAGGCGTGATGCCTAGGAGGGCCTGTGATAGGTGGTTGATTTGTTCCAGGGGTTGCCAATATGTTTTCATCTGTGATAGGTGGTAGATCTATGTGATTATTGGCTAGTATGGTTTTATTTTCAGCAGTGAGATGACTAGGAGGGCCTATGATAAGTGGTTCATTTGTTCCAGGGATTATCAATATGTTTTCACTTGTGAGAGTTGGTAGATCTACCTAATTGTTGGTCAGTATGAATTTGTTTTCAGCAAGTGAGATGCCCAGGAGGTCCTATGATAGGTGGTTGATTTGTTCCAGCAGATACCAAAGTGTTTTACTTCATTTATGGATGGCATGAATTTATTTTCAGCAGGTGAGATGCCTAGGACCTGTGATAGGTGGCTGATTTGTTCTGGTAGATGCCAGTATGTTTTCACACCTGATAGGTCTAGGATCTTCATCAATGGCGGGTATGTGGTCTATATTTCAGCAAATGTGATACCCGGGAGGTCCCGTGATAGGTGGCTGATTTGTCCCAGTATATACTAGTGTGTGAAGTGCATTGATGCCTCTGATAGGCATGCTTGACCATTTGATTGTTTGCTGAATTTTGGAGCCCGAGATGGACTAATTCATTCTATGATAGATTCATGATCATTGGCTAATCTGTTTTGGTTGAATTGTGATGGAGATCTTGCTCAGCTTCAGTGATTGTCGCAGATGGAGGGAGCTTACAACATTATCCTTTGGGGATAGTATTGGTTGTACATCATGTACTTTTGTTGAGAGAATGATCATGGACTTGATAGCTAGTGTGATGCCAAGCTATTGTTAATCTTGTGCATCTGTACCTATGGTGGTGGAACCAGTTATTGATTCCAAGGTTATGTTCCTTCAGTTTCACAGAGGGTCGTTGCTCTTTTGGAGCCCCTAGCAGAGGGGAAGAGGAAGTAGCTTGGTTTGATGGTGTAAACCAAGTTACCTAGTATTCTTCTTGCATGTTCACATCCAAAGGCCGAGTTAGCAAAGGGGGAGAGGGAGTAGCTTGGTTTGATGGTGTAAACCAAGTTACCTTGTTTTCTTCTTGCATGTTCACATCCAAAGGCCAAGTTGCAAATTGCTTGGTTGATTGATTGTTGAGAGACACACCTTTGTGATCAATGATTGCTTGGATGTTGAGGTATGCAGACCTGTACTTGTGGGTGTGGCTCTAGCAAAGTAGGTATGATATTCTATCATGATGGAGGAGTATTCTTTCAACTTTGTAAAGGCATTTGAGCTATAGGTTGCAATTTCAAAGGGAGTTAATGGATGTTATAGAAAACACTTTTCTCATGGAGAGGGAGTGTTAGCTTTTGGGGTTACTCCAAAAGTGTTTTCACCTTGGTAGGAGAGTGCTATGTCTCCTAGCCCCTTGGAAATGCTTTATGGACATATGGATGGCTCAATTTAGGTGGATGCTTGACCTTGGTTAGAGTGCTTGCGTGAGGCTCTTAACTAGGAGGTTGATACCCTTGTTGACATGTCGAAATACCCATTGGGTGGAAAAAATGGGGGAGTCAGTTGCTCGACTAGGAGACATACCTACCTAGGAGGAGCGCTAAGCACTTGGAAGAACTCACTTAGCCCTTGGAGCTTAGGACCATGTGATATATACCTTGGAGATTGGGCACTTCACTTGAGGACGCTTGGGTCGAGGACCATACTTCATGGAGGTTGGTGATGGACCCAAACACATGTTAAGGAGGAGCATTGGAGCTTAGTGACCACCTTGATACACATGAGAGTAGCATTAGACACGTGAGAGAGCATGCGGCACACAGTTAGAGTAGTGCCTTGCATGAGGACACTTGGACGGTGAACAATCGTGGAAGAGGAAGCATTGGACTAACACCTTGTTAGAGTGTGCACCATCCTGGAAGAGGGTTGTTGAGCCCAAGATCATGACTTGGAAGGTTTTTCTCTTTGGGTATTGGATAAATCCTAGTTTAACACATGTGCATCCTTATATAGTAGAGAGCTCAATGTGTGGTCGCCTTATCAGTTACTTGTATGGACACATGTCCTTGTTTTATGCTAGCCTCCCTCTCCTACTCATATATATAGAGGGAGGAGATTCCTTTCTTTCACTCATTGTTGTTTATGTTGTGTTTCAAGATGGAGCGTTAGGGTTTCATGAAAAAACCCTAGGAAGGATGTGGTGAGAAGAATGTTTTGATTCTCTCTTGCATTTTCTTCTCTGTACATTATCTTTCGTCTTGGAGGTGCTAGGTTTTCCTTGAGCTCTTGAAGCATTTTGAATACTAGGGCTAGGGTTTCAACCCTTGGACACTTGGATATTAGAGTTTTGTGATTAAACTCTAGGTGGTACTTGTTGAAGAGGAGAGAGGAGACATCTTACCTGGAGCCAAGGAGTCTTGCTAGTGTGATACTAGTTTGTGGAGGATCTTTGGTGGAGCTAGGTTTTTTCATGATTTTCCCTAGTTGGGTTTTGAAGAGCTAGAGGATTGTACTAGCCTTGGGATGAGGCTATGATATGTACATGTATTTCACCTTTACACATATATACGAAGCTTCGAGCTGCACAAAATTGTCTCAATTGAAAATTTGATTTTCAACATTCATTATCTTCTTGGTTTGGCAATTTCCAACACTAGTCTGTCATGTTGATTTGACATAAGTGAAGGATGAAATTGTTAAGTGGTTTAACATTAAGATAGAAGATTGTTGGCTCAATTTCAAACCAAGGTCTCCATATGTGTCGAACAAAAGGGATCTATTGTAGTCTAAGCACTGGCATATTCAATCCTGGTGAGGAGAAGGTCTCACTAAAAGCATTGCACCAAGACGAAAGATAATATGGGGCTCGCGCAGCATGGTGGTCACGACTAACACTCGCATCAACTATGGGATTTCCCGGTCATTATTTAGTTGGCCGCAACCTATAGTTAAACATTAATGGGAAAACAGAAGCTATTCCAATGCATTCCACTACTCTACTTGTAGGTTTAACATAATTCAAGTAAAGGCAATCTCATTCCTTAACATTGTTACAGAGAGCAAAACACGACATCATCATTGCTACATCAAAATCTAGCACCCCCACATGATGTAAAGTCCCAAGCATCAAGGGGCTAGTCTTGTGCAACTTCAAAAGGCTACCCACTATCACCACAATAGCTCTTCCTCTCACTTTTGGTTCTCCAACTCAAGGAGGGGCTTCCCTAAGGATAGGATTGCTAAGGCTATAGAGTGAAGGCATAAGGGGATTTAGTGAAGAGTAAGCCTAAGCAAAACAAATGGATGTAGTATAAGTGGAAAAATAAATGGTGTGAGCATGAAAGATGAAAGTAGAAACCCCAACACCAAGTGCCTAATCACACCTTGGGCAAATGGAGTCAAGGAAATATAGATCAAAGAGGGCGAGTGCATGAAGATGTAAGGCAATAAGGGTTGGTGGGCATGCCACAAATCAGCCCTAGCTTGCTGGAATCTATAGCAAAAAATTATCTTGGAAAGCTAGAGGTGCCATACTTAAGCATTGTTATGAAAGTGATGTTATTTTAATCTAGCAAAAAATTGGGTTTATTATATGAAAGGTTAACACAACAATAAGAGAGATAACATCATCACATTGCTCTATCCAAATGAAGCATAGTTCATTACAAGGCAATTTGTAACATGCTACAAGGATTTCCTAATACAAAAATCAGCATGTGAAAAATAAGTGCACAATGAAAGCCTCACATAAAATGAAAATATACCTCCAATGCTCCATAAGGCTCCAAGCATATGATGTACAAATGAAGTCCAAGGGGAGAACTCCATCCCCAAAAATCTCAACCACCATTACAATGGAGAGAAAGCTCCTCTTTATAGAGGGAGTCTCTTCTCTCATACAATTAAAAATCATTATTTGCTAACTAACTCCATGACAAGTCAAAGAAATAATATAATAATGGAATAGTTAGATCCCTCCTCAATTCATGGTTGCCCATGTCACAACATGTGGACACAAGCCTCTCAAGGACAATTCGCCCTCCTCCAAAAATAGGAAAAAAACTACACCAAGAGTCTCCAAGAGAGGGCATACAACTGAAAATAGGCATGAGAACTAGGTCAACATGCAAGATGTCCACAAGAATTCACCCTCCAAGAATGAATGCATGCAAAATATAATAAAATAATGTTCGACCCTAGAAGAATGTGCCCTAGGGTCCACCTAGGAAAGCTCAAAAAGTGCACCCTCCAAGGTGCATGAGAGATAAACAATAAAATAGTCCTAGGAGAATGCTCCATAACCAACCTCCAAATATAGCAAGTGGTCCACAAAATGCATGTAACAAATCCACATGTGAATCACAAGGCAACCAACTCCATGGATGAATGTGCAAGGTGCCCCATAATAGTCAAACCCCATAGTAGATGGATTGCTCCACAAGAAATGAAGGTGGATGAATGTAGATGGATTGCTCCACAAGAAATGAAGTAGTCAAACCCCATAATAGCAAGTGGACAATCTCCAATGAGACAAATCTGAGGAGATAAGGGCAAATTAAGGTTTTGACCATGCCAAAACTCCATGAAA
Source organism: Picea mariana (assembly GCA_032191745.1). Taxonomy (NCBI): domain Eukaryota; kingdom Viridiplantae; phylum Streptophyta; class Pinopsida; order Pinales; family Pinaceae; genus Picea; species Picea mariana. The sequence continues at coordinate 633,995 of JASDQU010101110.1, forward strand.
TAATAAAATATATACCTCCAAGCTAAGTCACATGGTTTGGGTTCGGCAATGATTAAGTTCGATTCAGGTTCGAATTTTCCAATAAGGTTCAAATGAGGTTCAACATTAGGTTCGACTATATATATATATGAACTTTAAAATAAGAAATTAAAATCCATAAACATAAGAAATCAACATCCATAAACATATGTGGGTAGGAATCTTGATTAATAAATATATATAGAAAATTAATCTAGCCCCCTTAACTTTTGCTATGGCAACGTATCAAATCGCTCACATCTTTTAAAACCCCTTAAGCAGCTTATACCACAATCCATGGACCACAAGTTACAACAAGCAAACCGTAGCCATAGGCCAACACTGCAGTGGCTTATCGTTCAGCATTTATTGGTGCTCCATATTCAAATGTAGGTGTTTATTGGTGGATTCACATCGCACGACGGTCCCGGAGGAGGCCCAAGCAAAGGGTTTCAAACTCTGGTTCACAAACGCAAGGGTTTCGGTTCACAAACACATGGTTTACCGTTTAGGGTTCACAACGGTCGGGGTTTACAGCAATGACTAGGGACGGTTACTAGTTAGGCAAGAGAAAAAACATGCGCGAGCAATCTGAGTTTTTAACATTTTTGTCGCTCATTTTTTAATTTTTATCAAACTATTTAATTTTACCTTGCATTCACGGTTAAACCCTAATCGAACCTCATCCCGTACCTTAATAAAATTCACCTTTAAATTTTTCTTAACGTTCGAATTTCAACACGGTTCGAGTTCGTTTGAGTTCGGCATTAGGTTCCGAGAACCTGGACGAACAAAAAAAATTTTGTGAGGTTCGCTGAATTTCAAACCTCAAGCTTGAAGTTCGACGAACCCTGTGACTTAGCCTCCAAGAATAGCAATAAGTGTCTCCACAAGAACACCCTCCAAGAATATGCTCCAAGTATTGTAAGAAGACCAAGCAAAAGAATGCAAAAGCCACACGTGTAGCCCTAGTATGCCACACACTTCTCAATAAAATCCTCCATAACCACCTCAAAAAAAATAATATATGTGCACGCCTCTCAATAAAATCCTCCATAACCACCTCAAATAAAATAATATATGTGCCAACTCAAAGAGGTGAGGGCACTCTCCAATGAAGGTCTAAAGATGACAAGTGTAACTGAAATATCCATGTATTAAAGATGAGAGAGCACCTAGGCGAGGTGCACCCTAGAAAACTGTGGCATGTAACTACCTCAACCAACCAAAAAGTAATAAAATATCTCCATGTGAAGTACACCCTAGGAGGAACTACCAAGGTGATTAGAACACATCAATATCCATCCCAAAATCATGTGTTGTTTCCAAATACCATCAATTGATTTCCCCAAACCATGTGCACAAGAGAAAGTGTGCCCTAAGAGAATGTGCCAACCTCTCCAACAATAAAATAATCATGAATGCCTTGGAAACTATGCCCAAGAGTGAAGCGCTCCATCAAAATCATTAAATATCCTCCAATTAAACCCCTCCAACTGTGAACAACCACCGAGTGAAGTAGGGTGCCCAGGGTATTAACTTCCGAGGTAAATAAATGGATTAATTTAACCATTGAACAATTAAATCAACCTCAACATGTGTCCACAAATGTTAATACTCCAATAAAATCATAGCCCAACCTGCCAATAGTCACCAACAGATTAAATCAACATGAACGTGTGTGCCAATGGGGGGGTGCACTCCAATAAGTGTTGTACCATGGAAAAATGATGTATCTCCTAGTAAAAGACCACCATGACAACAACACAATAAAAAAATAGAAGTTATGCCTAGGTTTGAACCTAAGGTGCACCACCACGGGACTATAACATGATAAAACCTAATCAAACCTTAGGAAAAGGCTTGATCATCAAAGATGTATGTAGATACTCCCCCCCCAAATCTAACTCAACTTAGGAAAAAGAACATCCACAAGGGTACCAACATCATCAAACGCATTCCACCTAGGTGATATCTAGCAAATGTTACAATATCAAGTCATATCACCTATCGAAATTCCACCAAGGCAAAGTCCACTACCACAACACATCCATCATCTAACCATATTAACATCAAAAGAGAAGGGGACAATAGAAATGCTAACCCATCCCATCATCAAGTATGTCCCCACCACACATCAAATACAGGAGGGCCATGTAGAACATCCCTCCTAGTGACAAACCAACAACACAACATCATCACGCAAAAGTCACTGGGAAACCTCAACAATCATGAAACATCTACCTCTTAACACCCCTTTCTAACCTGTTGGGGAGCTAAAACCATCATCCATATCCAAGATAAACAAGTACACCACAACCAAACCATAATGAGATAGCATGCTCCAAGATCCTAGCAAATATAAAACCAAGGGGTGATCAACAAGGCAAGCACATGTGAGAAGACCACCAAACTAGCAAGCACAATCATCCAACCAAGGAGAAACAAGACCCCCCCAAACAAAGACCTCCATCGAATACTCCAATGCCATGAAGAGAAGGGGCTCCATGAAGATGTATCCCCCAAGTCGGTCCAATGCTCAAAGATACCAACTGCAAAATCTCCATCAATGTGATGAAAATCACAATGTGGAACCTCATACAATACAAGGCATAACAATCACCATATACACAAGACAATTGAAAATTTTAAAGGGGACCTTCTTCCATTGATATTCAAAATGATCTAGTACATCCTTAACCACTTCACATGACATCATACAACAACTATCATCTATTGATTAACAACTATCCACTATCCCTCATCCATCTTCTACAAGCATAAGTCTTTAATATTTATCTATCTATCTATATATATATATATATATATATATATATATATATAGAGAGAGAGAGAGAGAGAGAGAGAGATTTTTTCTTCTGCTGTACGAATCAGTCCGTACTCCTTGCTGGCTAAGTGAATCAAATGTATTCCTCTTCTGGATGTACACATCGAGCCGTACTACTTGTAGGTTGTACGGGTCCTGCCCCTATATGCTGAGATATCAGCCCTAGCTCAGCCTCTCCTCTTCAGTGTTGGCCCTAACTCGGCTTACCTTTAGCAAAGAACTTCTTTCCTTGACAAATCGATTCATACTCAATAGCAATCTCAAACATCCTTTTATACTTGAAGTTGATCCATGTGAAAGGATGAGAAATAATGTTAGCCATTAGATCTAGATCTTGATCAATGGTTGGGACTTAATCTCTTGATGAGACAACTTTAATGTACTTTTTGTGTTCTTACAACTTAGAGAACCTTTCTTCACTATAATATTCTAACACTCCCTCTTAGAGAGGAAAGTGTTCTCTATGACTCCCATCTTTTTCCTGAAGTATTCAAATTTCCATTTAGGAAATCCTTTAGTTAGGCTCTGCAACCTGTTCATTTGTGGAGAAGTATTGAAGCCTCATTGCCCCTTTCTGTACTCTATCCCTAATGAAGTGGTACCGAATCTCAATATGCTTGGATCTGTCATGAAAGACTAGGTTCTCTTAAAGTTTAATACAGCGTTGATTATCACAGTAAATTATTGTAGAATTCAATTCCAAAATGAACAAATCAACAAGTATCTTGCGAAGCCAAAGGGCTTCACAACTTGCTTGACTTGCTGCCATGTACTCGGCCTCTGCAGAACTAAGAGCTACAGACTTTTGCTTCCTGCTATACCAAGAGATCATCCCTGACCCCAAGCTGAAGCAACAACCAGAAGTACTCTTTTGATCCATCACATTCCCTGCCCAATCTGAGTCTAAATATCCCACCAAGCTAATTTGGTCTCCCTTCATATACTGAAGTCCATACTCTATGGTACCTTTCAAGTATCTCAAGATGTGTTTGGCTGCAATCCAATGTACTCTCCTAGGGTCCACCATGTGCTGACTGAGAGTATTGACAGCGAAACAGATATCAGGTCTAGTGTTGACCAAGTACATCAAGCAACCAATCAATTGCCTATAGATGGTAGGATTCACCTTCTCTGACTCAGAGGTGTTCAATTTCTTGAGATTTGTAATCATGGGAGTGGCCATAGTTTTGCAGTCATCCATCCCAAATCTTTTAAGAATCTCAACTATATATTTTCCTTGACCAAGGAAAATCTCACCCTCTCATTGCCAGATTTCTAAGCCAAGAAAATAATGCATTAGCCCTAAATATTTCATCTCAAATTCTTTGGCTAAGTTGTTCTTGCAACTTGTAATTAGAGTTTCTGTACCTGTCGGGAACATGTCATCAACATATAGAACAAGAATGAGAATATCACTTTTATTTCTGAGTAGGTACAAATTTGAATCTGCATTGCTTTTGACAAACCCAGTGCTCTGGAGATAGTTGTCAATTTTGGAATACCACGCCCTGGGTGCCTGCTTGAGTTGATAAAGAGCCTTTTTTAGTCAACAAACATGACTTTCTCTATCATGAACTTCAAATCCCTGTAGTTGTTCCAAATAGACTTCTTCCTCAATCTTCCCATTGAGAAATGTTGTCTAGACATCCATCTGAGTGGCAATGGACATTATTGCTCGAATGGAGGTATAACGAGCTACAAGAGCAAAGGTCTCATCATAGTCTACTCCTTCCTGCTAAGATAAACCACGAGCTACAAATCTAGCTTTGTATTTTTCAATGTTGACATCTGCTGCATGCTTGGTCTTGAAGATCCACTTGGAGATGACCACAGACTTCCCTTTCGGTCTTGGCACAATTTCCCCCATACTTCATTTTTCATTATTGAGGCATATTCTTTTACCATAGCATCTTTCCATACTTGCTTCTTGAAATCTTCCTCAAAGCTGGTAGGTTCAGACTCAATAACATCACTCATAAGTGCAGCATATCCTGAATATCTCTGAGGAGGTTTATGTGTTCTTGTTGAAGTCCTTGGGGCTTTTACTTGTTCACTGGCTTCTTTCAACAATTGTTCTACCCACTTTGGTTTTCTTTTCTTGGAGAATTATGACTGATCTTCCACCTATTTATGATTATGTCCCTTGGTAGGAGATTTTGTAGACTGAGGAGATGATGCTTCCTCCTATTGAGAAGTTTTTATTTCCAGAACGTCCTCATCCCTAAAAGACTTCTAGAAAGCTCTTTCTTCTTCAAATTTGATGTCCCTTCTTTCCATTGTTTTCCTGGTAGATGGAATGTACACCCTGTAGGCTTTTAAAGTTTCACTGTACCCAACAAGAATCCCTCTCTCTGCCATGGGATCCAACTTGGTCTATTTCTTTTCAGGAATATGACAATAGACAAGACATCCAAAGATATGTAGATGTCTAATGTTGGGTTTCTTCCCGGTGAAGGCTTCTTCTAGAGTTACATTTCCTAATACTCTGTGAGGACTCCTATTTTGAAGATATAATACAGTGTTACAAGCTTCGGCCCAAAGGAACCTTTGAAGATCCTGATCATGCAACATTGCCTTTGTTGCCACTACAATTGCTTTGTTCTTCCTTTCTGACACTCCATTCTGCTGAGGAGTGTATGGAACTGTTAACTCCCTCTTAATTCCTGCTTTTGCACAAAATTTCTTGAAGGCATGAGACATGTATTCTCCTCCATTGTCTGATCTGAGGACTTTTATCTTCTTCCCAGTTTGATTTTCAACAATAGCCTTAAACTCTTGAAACCTTTTGAGAACCTCTTCTGAGGTTTTGCCTTTCAAAAAATAACTCCAGGTTTTTCTTGAGAAGTCATCTATGAATCTAATGTAATATCTGAACTTGCCCCCTAGAGAGAGAGATGACATGGGGCCACAAATATCAGAATGGATCAGATCCAAAATTCCTTTGGACCGATGATCACTTTTAGGAAATGGTGCTCTCGTATATTTTCCTAGAGCGCATCCTTTGCATACTACATGATGATCTGTACTGAATGGGGGCATTCCTGTCACAATCTTGCCCAAAATCTTAAGGGCCCCATGACCAATATGAGCTATCCTCCTGTGCCATAGTTCACTATCTCTACTACCATTGCTACTGGCTAGAGCATAATGTGAATCAAACTGAAGCTTGTACATTTTATCCTTTCTTACCCCAATGACTTGCTCAGATTCTTTGCTCATATTCTCAAGCTTGATATAATCCCTTTGCTCCTTGAAGGATACTTCATATCCCTTGTCTTCTAAAGTAGATATTGAGACCAGATTTTTCTTTAATCCAGGGACATAGAGAACATCTGAAAGGTAGAGAGGTTTTCCTGACTCCCTCTCAAACTTTATAGTTCAGGTCCCTTTTGGATGATATGTAGAGTCATCTCCCAGAAGAATCTTATAGTCAAAACCTTTTTCTTCGAGATTACTGAAATAATGTTTATGACCAGTCATATGACTGAATGCTCCACTATCAATATACCAAACCTCTTTGGTTTGAGTACTCGACAGACAAGCCCTGCAACTATTGTCTGCCATTCCAACTCAATAGTGAAGTTGGGTTGCTCAGATACTACGCTCCGATACCATGTGAAACTTATAGCACAAAATCATAGATATCCCAGCAAACTCGATGATCTGGAAATGCACATTTATGCTACAAATAAACACAATATTTTGAATAAAGAGCAAACACATGAGAACAAATATTTTTACCTAGCTAACTTCTTCTGGCCAAATTATTTATTTTGAGAATAATAGTACAAAGCAGAAGATCTCTTATCTCAAGGCTTGAATAATCCTCCTTAATCAGAATTCTACAAGTACAAATCGACCCCAAGTCTCTCTAGTTGTACGGATCGAGTCCCTTCTTTTTCTTAACAGTACGAAACAACAGTGCTTTCTCTTCTGATGTACAGATTCGTTCGTACTCCTTGTTGGCTGAGTGAATCAGGCATATTCCTCTTCTGGATGTACAGATTGGGCCGTACTACTTGTAGGTTGTATGGCTCTTGCCCCTGTATGCTGAGATCTTGACCCTAGCTCGGCCTTTCCTCTTCAGTCTTGGCCCTAACTCGACTTACCTTTAGCAGAGAACTTCTTTCCTTGACAAATCGATTCATACTCAATAGCAATTTCAAACATCTTTTTATACTTGAAGTTGATCCATGTGAAAGGATGAGAAATAATCTCATCCATTGGTTCTAGATCTTGATCAATGTTTGCGACTTAATCTCTTGATGAGACAACTTAAATGTACATTTTGTGTTCTCACAACTTAGAGAACCTTTCTTCACTATAATATTCTAACATCGTCCTTTCCCTGCCTCTTCATCAATTGCATGGGATCTCACTTGTTGTCCCGATCCTAGTCATCCTCCAATTCCAATGCTCTTTGTTGCTCATAACAGCCCTCATGCCATGAGACACAATTCAATCTGCCTCTATTGATTACTCTTGTGCCACCCTATACTCCCCACTACCGCATTTGTCTTGCCTTCAAAATTCCAAATTCAAAGCAAGGGGGCCAACAAGCCCCGACCACACCTATTGACACACCCTCGTGTCAACTCCCACCGACCTAGCTTGATTTGACATCTCTATCGCTTCCTTCTACGATGAGGCTACTTCCTTCTAAAACAAGGGATCCACCTTTGGAACCACCTCCAAAACCTTGTCTCTAAACTCGATGAAATATTCCAACTAATTGGACCAATTACTAACCAGAATGTTAAATCTTGCCAAGTATACATTGGCCTGGTCAATGTCAGGTGTTTGGGGTCGTGTCATTTGTACTGCTACACGTTCTGATTCCTTCAACTGTTGTAGCAAAATTGAAGTGCCTTAGCGTAACCAATCCAAGTTGCCAAAATTTCGACTGGAGTCTAGACCAATCTATTGGATTGGTAGACTTGGTTCAAATCTTCATCAGCTTGTTATATATCACACAACTTTTCCTCCCAAATGAGTGGGTCCATTGTTTGCTCTACTTCATATTGTAGTTGGTTAATTCTTTCCTAGATGGCTTCTAATGGTCGTTCCCTCTGCTTTACTTTCTGCATCCAATTTTCTGTGGCCGCAACAAGCTCCCTAGATTGTTCAGTGACTTCTTGCAACTTCTCCCTGACTCACTTGGCTAATGCTATGGTTGGCTCCAGACTTTGCAGTATCTGGGCCATCGCCAAGCGTTCTATGTCCCATATCTCCTTCAACTTTTCCTTCCCCTTTTTCAACTGTTGGACTGCATGTTGAAGCTAGTCAACAATCTCCGAAAGGAGGGCATCGATTTGTAGTTCTTTGATTTGTGCATATTCTTTTATGGCAAGCCACATATATAAGCTAGCTTTAAACTAATTCAACTTGGTCTTGTAAGGTGAGGTGACCCTCTCCCTGCATAATCCATCTACTTCAATAACATTCCCTTGTACGAGTCTGTGTCAAATTTATTTCCTAAAAATGAAAGGTTGACGAATCAAATCTTCGATAGGCACATGGATTACATCTGATGGTTGTGATGCCTACAAGAGCAACGACACCACAAAATTTAGTCTAGCCAATGGTTGCGCCATTTCTTGGGTGGCACGGGACCTCCATGTTGCTTCAACGAAATCCTAATCCATTCCAAGTTTGAGAGCATTCCTTATGTACTCTTGGATGTTGGCAGCAATGTACTGCATAATGTCGAAATTCTTTTTGCACTCTTGCATAATTGCATACTGGTATTGTCTATCTTGTGCCAACTTTGAAATTAAGCACCTTGTCGTGGTTGGGTTCAACTGAACTTTTGAAGTGCTTGCATGCACTGTGTGGTACTAACCTCTAGTGGTATCTCTTCCATCTGTTCATCCATTGGTTGCTCTATTCGTTGTTGTCCCAATTGTTGTTCAACCTCTTCTTTCTCTTTTTGTGGTTCTCCTTCTTGCTTGTTGGTCGACTAGTTCACCCCACCAATAGGGTCATTCCTAGGGTCCTAGTCACCCCCATCTGTAGTCAATTTTCTAGGCTGAGTCAAGCTAGCCTGACTCTTTTGTGAATCATTTGTTGTGTTGCCACCATTAGTTTGGCCCTAGCCCTCTCCTCTATGTTTTTGTTGCCTAGTCTGCTGTCAATCTCAATTTCAATCATCAAGCATGGTGAGTTAGCCTACTCTTGAGTGAGGTCAACAACTTCACTTAGTTTAAAGGACTTGATCTACAAGGGAAAAATATTTAGAGGTGATGTCAAGGTACTCATTGATGATGTTGGAGGGATATCCCTCGTTGTTGTGGCTAGTTTGAGTGTTGTCTACAACGAGTGCGTTTTAGGCATCTTGGCAATTGAGCACGCAAGGATCTATACAAGTTGCATGATTCCTTGTCAAACTTCATCGAGCATCTAGGTCTCCTTATGGGTGGTCACTGTTATCCACCAGTTTGCACAAGTTGGATTTCTTGAAGAGCCGCCAAAGAATGAGCAATCAATGCTCATATGACAGAGTTCAGAGTTCAGTCCGTCTTTTGAAAGACCATTTTTTTCCGCATTTCCACCATTGTAATAAATGACCTGAGTATGAGATATTGTAAAAGGCTATTGGCCACCTAAGACCTAGGCACGAACATGTACTCTAGAGTATTTTTTTCACTTGTTAATTATTTTTTCTGCTTGCCTTTGTGAGCGATTAAATAATTTCTAAATTTTTTCACTCAAAAAGATGAACTCGAGAGTTGGAATACTTGTTGGTGGTTAGACCTTGGCATGGAAAACCAATGTCTAGTGTCTGAATGTATATGAGCTCATACTAGGTCATGTTGATTGAGTCATTTGGAAATTGAGACTAGGTTTGATAGGTTTTTTTTAATGTTTCAGTGAATTAACTAAATTCCCACAAAAATGGAATTTTTTAATTCCGAGTCAACAAATTGTAAAAATATGGCATCAAATATTGTCAGATGCCATATTTATGGTCGTTTTCCAGTCCAGAGTATCATGTAAGCCCCTATATCCCTTCTTTCGAGACAAAAAAGTGATTATTATCACTAAAAAAATCAAAATTACTCGAAAATTACAGAAAAAGGGTAATTAAATTCATTTCCTAAATTTTAGGAGAAATGGGGAACATGTGAAAAACATGTTTTTTTCATGTCCCCATTTGACTGGAAGCCTAAGGCAAGTTAAGCTAAAGGTGAGGTCGACTTCATGAGGTGATGTGGACATGGGGAGAGCCCAATGTGGGAACTCGACCCCACAATCCTAAGTGGCGCATTGTAGAGGAGTGGCGCACATCCCAAAGTGCCCACACATCTCTAAACTCTCACTTCACTCCCCTCTCACTCCACTCCACTCACACTCACTCCCACTCATCCCCACTTACCCTCACTTCCACTCCCCTTCACCCTACTACACCTTCACATCACTCCCCTCATCTCCCGTGCATCTCTCCCTTCACTAATGCGCCACTCCCCTTTCACTCACGCATTCCTAAACCCTAATGCGCATCCCCTCTTTGGAAGTGTCACCTCATTTGCTATATAAGCAAGGTCGACCTCTCCTCAAACTAGTTCGATTTTGGGCAAGCATTGTACTATTCTTGTAATCTTTCATTTGAATGATAAAGACTTTGGAGTTCAATTGTTGTGGATGCTATGTGTGGATGCTTTGATCTAGTGCCATTTTCTTCATGAAGTAACATGTATCTTGTATTTCAATTTTGTATTTAACTTGCAAGGCTTTGAAGGTATGTTATCATACAGTAGGATAAGATTAATCTAGTTTGATTCATCTTGTTTCTTCCTTATCTCATAGACTTTTACATCGCATGCTTCGTTTTCGGTTAAACTAGCATGCATGTTTGAGTGTTGTTGTGTAGGGAAGACCTTTAACGAGTTTTGTGCGGGATTGAAGTATATTGTTGCAGGTTCCTCAAGCTTGGAGGATTGACGGGTTGTTGCTTCAACCGTCATTGTCCAAGAGTTTCAAAGATCAAGCTCCCTCTACTCTTCATCAAGAGAACCCCATAGCCCAAGTGCTCCAAGCTCAAGCAGAAACTCTAAAATTTGATAAATTTATTTCCCCTCTCTATCTTCTTTGGTTGCATGTTGCTTAGATCAGTCTTAAAGTTCATTTTTAATATCTAAAGGTTGCATGCATTCAATTTCTAGATCTAGTTATAATTTTGTCAATTTAAAGAAGTAGATCCAGTTCATTTTTAAGCAAATTTTTGGTCTATTTTCACCTAGATCTTAGACCAATCTATTGCTCTGTTATACTTTCAATATCAAGCTATCTAGATGTCCTATGTTTGTTGTTTTAAACCAGCAAACAGAAGCCACTAGAAGAGCCTAGGTTAGGTCCATGTTAAGTCTCAAAAAACTCCCAAAAAATTTTAGTTTTGCCTTAGAAAATTAACTAAAATTTTTGATAAAAAATTTTATAGTTTTAAACTTATTTTCATCACTTCCTAACTTGTTTTGCTTGCTGTTTTCTTGCAGCAATAACAGGTCCAAGGGGAGATTCTACCAAATTTTGGCGAAATCAAGACTTTCGGGGCACCCTGGGGGGTTTTAACTTCATCAGCAAAGTTTCCCTTTTCTTCTTCTTTCTTGTGCTTTCTTTAAATGATCCAATTATAAGGATCTTTTTTCTTTCCTAAAGTTAAAAGCTCAAAGAGAACCTTTGTTCTCTGTTGTAATAGTTTCAATAAAAGTGGGCCCTTTTGTGCCCAGTTTCTCCATCCCCATTAGGGGGATTTGTGTTCTTGGTTTGGTGTTCTTGTTGCATGTTTAAAATCTCTTAATCAAGCACACAAGTCAAGTACATCGAACACACAATAAACACTCATAATTTCATGCATGCTAATTAAAGGAATCTTGAATCTATCATGCATGCTTAGTTCAGTTTGCTTCAAGTCTTTTCAGCAATAAATCTTGCAACCTTGTTTAATTTCTAAAGTATCTTGTAATTTATCTTTCAACTACAAAGCAGGGTACTAAATTTAAGTGTTGCAACAAATCTTTCTCTTTTTTTAAGTATTTGTGCAAGTCTTTCAATTACAAAGCAAGGTACATATTTTTATCTCTTGCAAGCATTACAAAGTAATTGAACCTTGCTAGTCTAATTAGGAAAATCCTATAAGGAATCTTCGCTTTAGTGGAAACGTAAGGAAATTTGTGAGGTTATCTGGCATAAACTTTGAGATCTAGGTTCTCTCTGTTGGATCCCTTCACATTTTCTTGGGCTTGTGTGTCAAATCAGAGGGTTTACCCTATTGGATCTGTGGCATTGCTCAACCTCCACTTTAGGGACACACACATTTACTTTACTTGCAATTAAAATCTTCTCACTAACTGAACATCAATTTACCTTAATAAAACTTTCGATCTACATTGCCCATGACTCCATTTAAGGCACTAGTAATTGGTATATCTATTTATCTTATGTGAGCAATATTTACATTTATGCATTTTGTCTAACTTACATGCTTAAATCTTGCAGATCTTGTATCCTTTGATATATGCATGTTTATGAGCAAAGTACTTTATGATTATGATGATGGTGATGAATGCTAAATGTTAATTGATCAAGTTTTATTTCAAGCAATAAACTCCTAGACTTAAGTGCTTTTACTTTCTTAGTTACAAAGCCTTGGATTATTTTTATAGAGACTACCCCCCTTGGCTTCGCTAGGAGTTGGCCTAAACGGAGGAGTTGAGGATCAGGTGACAACACCTTGACTCAAGACTTGCCCCCAAGGACACACCAAGTGGATTAAAGGTTTCTTCCACGTTACCCCAAGTGTGTATAAGGACGGCAACAGTCACGATCTCATGTAATTGCATGGTAGGTACTGAAGGGGTCGGGTCAATTAATGACTAGCCCTACTCAACCACCTGGCTAGATGATTGTTCGTGTTGCAAGTCTTTGCATTTTTTATGCTCCTATGCATATGGCAGCAGTGGCAGTTCTAAATAAATTATTGGCAACTTATCATGCTCCCTGTCTCCTTGTAATTTTTTCTTTGGAAACATGGAGACGTCACCTTTGTCTGTGGCCAATATGCTAATCCTTGGCCAATTGTGCACTTCCTCTCAAATATCTTTTGAGGTGATGATATACGGTAGTGGAGTAACTTCAATCCTTTTAGCTCCCTCCATGATCGGCTTTATGTAGCTATTGTCCCTAGTAGCTTCAAACCTCAACCACTTGAGATAGTGATTGATGATCTTGGTAGGGCATCTTGGTTGTTGCTTGGTTGCCTTTACCATGGCTCCGTACCAGGCTATGAAGGCCTTGTCATTAAACTGCAAATGATTCAGCTCTTTCCTTACCCTCGAGGACCCAAAAGCAGCAAACACTAACCCCTTCTCAATTGGTAAGAGTTGTTATCCCTTTAGCGCCTCCCAGTTGAATATGGAAAACATTATGAGGAACTAGCCATGGTTAAATGGGGAAGTCTTATCAAAGGCCTCTAAGGTGACATCAATGAACTCATTCAGGAAAAACTGACACCAATTCAATCACCTTCCTTGGGCACATGCCTCCCCTACAAAGAGTATATCCATGTTGCACTCTCCCTTCCTCTGCTTGGAAATACATGACATGCAAGGATCCTTGCTACCAATCTTATAGGTAATGAGTTGAGTAGGTTAATTTCCACTCCCTTGTTTCCTCGACGCATCCAACAGCTCATGTACAGGTCCTCTTCTCCTTCCTTCTTGGCTCTCTTGTCCTAATGGAAGGCAGTACTAACCTTCAAGCCATCCATGGGAAGACCTGTGAGATCTCCAACCAGCTTGAGTGAAAAAAAATATGGTTGGTCAAGCCATACCTTGCGCTAATGCACTCTACTCAATAGGAATTTGATACAATTTTCTACCGTGCAGAGGTGCCAAATGTCAAGACAGGGAGCTCGTAGTAGCTCGTCCCTTTAGGAGGGTTTCCCTGTTCTCTAGCATACATCACAAAACTAGGCATGGTCCTTCACATCTTTGAATATCGTTGGCCACCACAATCCTACTTGCATTACTTTCCGAGCTATGGCCTTCCCGTCAAAGTGGCCTCCAACTGCCCCACTATGACATTCCCACAAAATGCTTGATCGTTCATGCTCCACCACACATCGTATAATAATCCCATATGTCCCCACCTTGTAGAGACGTCCTACAATCAATTAGTAGTCTTTTACCTTGACCACCACTTGCTTCTTCTATGTTGTCAAGTATTCTTTTGGCACTGCCCCGGTGGTGAGAAAGATGGTGATGTCTTCCAAGTAGTTTGGTACAACTTCAATCTTGAAAAGATTTACGTCCGAGAGTTGATCATCCAATGATCCTCCTACTTCCCATGTTTCTATCCTTGACAAGCGATCCAAGCCGAAATTTGATTTCCCTGGTTTTAGGACGACTTCAAAATCAAATTGTTGAAACAAAAGCAACCCCTTGCAAATTCTTCCTTAAAATACTAACTTGTTCATCAAAATATTTTAATGCACACTATCTGTAAAAAAACTTGAAATGCACCCCAGCAAGTAATGCCTAAACTTCTGCAGTGAATAGACTAATCCCTCCCTCTCAGTTGTGGTGTAGTTGAGCTCGACCTTCGATAGTTTCCTGCTTGTAAAATAAATTGGATGGTCTAATTTTCCCTCCCCCAGTTACGCCAAGATGGCTCCAAAAGCAATACCAACTACATCAACACATACATGAAATTCATTGTCCAATTGGGGAATACCAGGATGGGGTAATTTACTAGTTTTTCCTTCAATAGGATCAAGGACTTCTAACATTCTTCATTCCAATAAAAATTCATAGTCTTCTTCAACAATTGCTCCATTGGGGTAAGAATGGACACATACATTTTTATGAACCTGCAATAATACCCTATGTGGCCAAGTGTTGATCGTAGGGTTGCACATTGGTTGGGGTTTTTCTATATTGGCGACGTCAACCAACAAGTCGTCTCAGCAAACAACGTGGCTCGGGAGGGTACCAAAAGATGTACACAAAATACACTTCTTCAGATTCAAAGATATCTACAACTGTAGACACCTCTCGAACATTAGCTACAACATTGCCACATGGTCTTTTAGCAACCTGTACATTGTCCAATCATCCAAGTGTGATCCAAGTATACCTCCATGAATTTGTGAATGTACTCTTTGAATGTCGTGATCATTATCCAAGAAAATATAGCTAATGCATTCTTCAATCTGAATGGCATGACATTATAGGCATAGGAACCCCATTCGATAGCAAAGGTTGTCTTTTTATCGTCTTCCTCCGCTGTGCACAATTGGTGATAACCAAAAAAGTCGTTCGTGAAGGAGTATGCTTCTTTTTCTACTAGTTGATCTAGTACTTCGTCACTGAAAGGTGTAGGAAAAGGGTCATGGACATAGGCCACATTCATTCCCAGAAAATCCACATAGACCTATATGCCTCCCCTTGCTTTCTTATCATAGATAATTATCAGGTTGATCCAGTCCAACTCCTCTACTAGGAGTATCAAGCCAGTTGCCAACATTTTATCAATTTCTCTACCCATTCCTTTATCTTTGGGTTCAATCTATAGGGTCGTTTCTTAATGGGTCATGCATCCAACTTGAGCTCTATTCTCATCTCCCCAATTCCCCTTTTATCCCCTCCATTTTTGTAAAGTTCTAAGGAAAGAGATCGACAAATTTGCGCATTAAAGCCACAACCTCGAAGACCATTACATCATCCCAGTAGTCGTCCCTAATGGATGCTAACTGAGGCTTCTCTTAAGTGTCGATATTGACTTGCTTTATCTTGAGCGGTTCCTAATAGATTTTACCTATAGGATCTTCAATTTTTTCTTTTATTGACCTTTCCCCCTCAAATTCAAGGAAGGAAAGGTGTCGCAGAACACTAGAAGGCTAAATGCTCCCCAGCCCATTTGTAGCTTGGCCTTTCTTTTGGTTGTTTGTGTCAATGGATTTTACATACATACTATGAAGTTTTGTTTACCTTGGTATAAAAAAAAGACTTGATAGTTTTGAAAACAAAGGTCATGTCGAGGACCTTACCTAAGTAGGAAAAGGTTGCACAAAATCAGCCCTTCCAACTCCCCCACTTATGAATATGTCTTTCTACTTCCTCATGTAGATACCAAGCCTTGGGGATGGGTCACAAGGTGTGGACGAAACAGTGTACCCAAAGATATTCTGGGAAGGCTTCCCAAGTCCACCTTTGAATTCATCCTTCCATACGCTAAACTGGATCTATCTTTCCCTCATACACCTCTAGGAATTCAACAAGGTCCTCTATGGCTCCTAGAATATCAATCACCTAAGATTTGGGTGGTGAGGTGAATCAATGTCACAATGTGAGCTATGCCTTCTTCCAGTGATCCATCTTCTTTATGGGTAGCCCGCCACCTAGAGGAGGTGGCTCTCAATTGTTATGTCTAGGGCTGGAATCCACTGTTCCTTAGGGATGGTGAGGCTCAGGTCCTCTAGGAATTCTTCGACATCCCTAGTTCCATCAAAGACTAGCGAGTCTCGCAATTTTGTCTCAATCCAGCAAACATACTTTATCATGACACAATGGTGAGAAGACATTTTGTAGTTGTACTCCTGCCAATCCTGGAATGCTTCTTGACTATCTGAATCGTAGGAGCAGATACTCCTCCAGTTGATCGATCCATCCCCAGTAGGGTTTATTAATCCTTCCTCATACTGGCAATTAGGTTGTACAGTCAGTCAACTGCAGCCCCATCCATCACATCATTCGTTGATTCAATATATATCTCCCTTCACATGGTCTATAAGTTGTATAACCCTGCTTCTGTTAGCTTTGAATGACTTATCCCCTCTTTTCAAATTTATAATTGATTCATTGTCATTGGCCCATTCAAAGCCTAACAATGCTAGGTGAGTGTCATTTTCATCCGCGATTTCAAAGACCTCAAAATCCACTACTATTTTGACATTGCCCAGATTTATCTCAACATCTTCTAGGCAGCCAATAGGATAAATCCAGTATTGGTCGACCAACCGCAACTAGATGGGTGAATATACTAGCCGAGGATTTCCCATCATCTCCGACGACCTTTTCAAGAGGATGTCCACGTCGAATCCCAAGTCCAACATGACATCCTGTACCTTGTACCCATGGATCTGAACATCCATTTTAAATTCTTAGTTGATCCAAGGTTTTTTCCTGTGACCAATCACCAAACTCTCTTTCCTAGCAAAGGGTCATAGATGGGTTCTTCATCCTCCCAGTTGGTCAACCTATCTACCGTTGACCGCAAACTCCTCCTTCACTCTTTGACGTCCAGGATTTTCCTAAAAGTTTGGAAGAATTCTTGAATCTAGTCTGGTGGAGCAACATCTTCCCTTGCCTTCCGTTGGGATCCCCTGGTTTGCTCCTGCCATAGATATTCGGGGGGGATGCAAGCAGTCGAATTGCTACTAGCATTAGGGTCAATGGTGGCGACTGCATCCCTTGGTGCCTCCAGGGCTTCTTTACCACATTGATCCTTGGATCCCTAGCTTCTTTGAATCAAGACTCCTAATTTACTAAGTTTGTGTTTCTCTATCTTGCCCTTGGCTCCCATTTAGCTACTAGGTCTAGGCAATCTTCGATTGCATGGTTTGTACCCCTACAATGGGTACACCTCACACTCCTTGGCTGAGGACAATCTCGAGAGAGTGCCCAATTTCGTTACAATTATAGCACCTAATGGGGCCTGAGTAGCCACCATTTCTACCTCCTAGATACCCTCCTATGTATCCTCTCTTGTAGCCCCCTCCATTTCCTCCTCGTCCCCCACCCTCAACTATGTTAGGGTTCACCTCTTTGACTTGAAAGGAACTCCTTCCAAACTGTTCTGCTAGACCCTGCAATGCATGACAATTCTCAATGGTGTAAGTATTCACCCTACAAAAATCACAACCATACTCAATGCAGAAGTATACTTCAACAACATTGCACAGAGAAGGGGAGGATAGCCATTCATCCTACAAATTTCACAATATTCAGACACTACATTACCCAGAAACCTAGTTGGCGGTAACGATGTCAAGTTAGGGGCCACCTCCCCAACTCGCAACAATGGACAGTGGTTTGCTACATGTCCCTCTATCTTGCACACAATACACTAGACTTGCTCCTGTCTGATTTTGGCACAAATCATATCTTGAATTTGCTCTATCAATCCTGCAATTTATGACTAGAACTAAGCAAGCTCAATCATGGTAATGGTAGAGGGCATAGCTACAACAACCGCTCTCATTGACCCGAGATACCCAAGCATTGATTCGATTTTCATCACCTGCACCAGGCATCTTGTTGGGTGTTCCACTACTATCGCATCTAAGGCACCCTAGTCAGGGGTAACAACCCCTAAATAAACCATTCCTTATGTCGAGTTTCCTTAATTGGGTATGAGATTCGATTGATTAAGTCTTGGAACCGTGGATCATATTCCCAAGTGCTTTCTCTAAGCCATTGGTTTATTGTCTTGAACTTGGCACAATTCTATTGCTCCGAGTTTAGTCTTTGGAATTCTACCACAAAGCCTACCTTTACTTCGATCATTGTCCTAGGCGTACCCAAAGGATTCCTCTATACAAATCCCATATGTTGTCGTAGAGCTCTTCCCCTCAATGTGGTTTGGAACTCTACTAATTTAGCTTCCAAGGTAGCAACTCCTTTGGCTCTCCAAATTAGCTCACACAAGAACCAATGTTATTCGATGTCACTATCACCCTTTCCTAAAAACAGAGGAAGGTGTGTTTTCAAACTATCGGTTGGTCTAGGCATGTTGTCTACCAAATTACCAAATAAAACAAAGCCTTGGGGGCCTAGTTGACTAATTGCTTTGATTCTACCTCTTACAACAAAATTCAAAGCCACTACTATCCTCCCAGTACTACTACAGATATTCCCTCTACTTTTCTATCCACCACTACTATCCTTGCCTCCATTGTTAGATGATACTTGTAAACTAGAAATCGAATTAAGTCTAGGGTTACCTCGATCTTTTCAACATGAGCAAAGGGTGGTAATTGTTCCAGGTTGGCTTCAATGTCCTTGTGTTGTACCGTGTATGTCGTTTGTCTTTCTTCAGTCTCAAATAACTGAAACACATCATCGAGTGCTTCTCCCACTTGCATCTCAACAATCGTGGTCCCCTCAGTAGCGTGGTCATCATTTTCCCTTGGCATAACCTCATCCTACACTATCCCCAATCCCCCTAACTGGACCTCTTCAATCACTTGCATTCTCTCATTTGTTAGTCCCTACAACTCCTTGACCATCACGTTCTCCCCTAGTCCCCTCCTCAAACCTTGCTCCACTACCAATCCTCTCTGCTTCAACAACAAGCCAGCTTGTTCTCCTCACTTCCACAACTCCTATAACTCCTTCAAGTAT
The DNA here is from genome assembly GCA_032191745.1 of Picea mariana. Taxonomy (NCBI): domain Eukaryota; kingdom Viridiplantae; phylum Streptophyta; class Pinopsida; order Pinales; family Pinaceae; genus Picea; species Picea mariana. The sequence goes on from JASDQU010101110.1 coordinate 653,261, forward strand.
GATTTTGCACTCCCTTATCTACTCATAGCTTCTTTCACCACTTGCTCTCTTTTTCGGACCCCCTTCATCTTACCCAAACACCACCCTTTGGTTATCGCATCCCTTTTCAGAGCTCTTTGTGCCCTCTCCAACGTTCATGCTTCCTCCATGGTACCGATCTACCCCCTACTCACTTATATTTGCTAGCCCCATCCCAAGGCACCCCAATGCACAAGGATTTACATTACCATAATGGTAGACTCAAAGGACATATAGTCTTCTTCCGCCAGAAACATATTTACTCAAGTCACAACCTCCTTCACTAGCCTTCCACATGCTCCCATCTTGAAATGCTCCTCTGCCCCTAAAAAAGATTGGCTCAACGCAACCACGAACTCAATGATATACCCTTCTATAATTATTTTTACCCAAAAATCAATCACTCTTATGACTTCATGATCGAACCTCTACAACACAACCAGGTTCTAGATATTCCATCAAATTTATCTCCTTCTCTTCCAGGTTGGTCTCCAATATTCTCCTAGTCTTTTCAACCACTCAAATGGTATCACAGGGACTCTACCCAAAAAATCTCATGACTATCATGATCATCTGCATCCATCAGTATCCATTACCCTTAATGTATTGTTTCTTAAAGAGATTGATTTGCCTGAGCCATCAATCCCCTCTGTAACCTTGGGTTAACTCACCTGTCATGCTACTAGAACGCCATGTACCAAATGAAGGGTCTCGACAACGAAACCATTTGTTGGCTCGATTTCAAATCGTCTCACCAAAAGCATTGTGCCAAGACAAAAGATAATATGGGGCTCGCACAACATGGTGGTCACAACTAACACTTGCATCAACTAACATGGGATTTCCCAGTTATTATTTAGCTTGCCGCAATCTACAATTAAACATTTAAGGGAAAACGGGAACTATTCCATTCCATTCTACTACTATACTTACAAGTGTAACATAAATCAAGTAAAGGCAATCTCATTCCTTAACATCGTTACAAAGTAGCAAAACACAACATCATCACCAAACAAAAGGCAATTAAAATTTTTAAAAGGAGCCTTCTTCCATTAACATTCAGAATAATCCAGTACATCCTTAACCACTTCACTTTTTTTTCCAATGGAAGAAATCGTGGGAAACCCTCCGAGTACTTCCCCATATTTTGTGGATGGTAAACGGGGTAAACCGTAGACCTTGATTATAGGGCTTAACCCAGTGGGGACATCGAGTGAGGCCCAACAATCTCAACAAATATCAACAACAGTTGGTCGGGGACTTGACTCCAAGACGTCATTCATAATAACCACAGCACGCATCCACTCGAGCTAACCCACCGGGCTACATCCTTAACCACTTCACATTACATCATACAACAAATATCATCTATTCATTAACAACTATCCTCTATCCCTCATCCACCTTCTACAAGCATAAGCCTTTACTATATATCTATATATATATTTCCCCAAGGCAGGAGGGTACATGCAAAAATCTCCTGAGTTGTTATCTTCTTTCTTGCCCCGGCTTGATTGACTTGCAGTCTTCTCCCTTTGCTTTGGCCAAGTGATGTCCTCCTTTCGCCACCTCTTCATTAGTCGCCTAGGATCTCACCTATTGTCCCAATCCTTGTCATCCTCCAATTCCAGTGCTCTTTGCTGCTCCTAATGGCCTCTGTGCTACATGGCACAACTCAGATATGCATCTGTTGATTGCTCTTACGCCACCCTGTCCTCCCTGCTGCTGCATCCGTTCTGCCTTCAAAATTCCAGACTCAAAACGAGAGGCCTGACAAAAATAATCGGGCAGATTTGCTGCTGTAAATCTGAAATAATTGCAGTGATTCCAGATCTAATTTGATGCTTGGAAAGAGTGCCCTAGGGGCTGAAACTTGTTGGCATATGTTTGGTATCCTTACTCTTGATTTGACGAGTGGATTGGGGTTGAAGTGAATTGAAATATTCTCCATTATTTGCTGCTATCATTTATATTTCAGGGCAGCCCTAAGGCTGAATATTCATAGGATTTGGATCCAGAAAGCCTTCAGTGTGGTGAAATTTCAGAATTGCATTAAAAGTCAGAATTCTGAAATTTCTATTGCAAGATAATAGATTTGAAACGCTACTAGAGGAGCAATGCCCAGGAGGCAGAAACACTAGGCAAAGTACCCAAGCAGCAAGGGAGAGATCTAAAATAGACTCCTCTCAGTAACCAGTAGAGGGTAAGCATCAGCTCAAATAAGAACACCTGAAGAACAAGCAAAGGATGTGGGCCCAAAAAGAAGCAAAGTCAAGGACCAGCAGCAAGTTCCCAACACCTACATCCCAACAAATATGGCAGAGAGGGTTCATGCAAATCTGGAAATGGAAGGAGAGGAGAGTTATTCCAGTGTGGAGGAGGAAGAATCGAAAGACCCAGTGGAGGATGTGGAAATGACAGAGGCCTCCCTCTCTGAGCTTCAAGCAGAGTATGGTCAGCCATATTGAGACTACCTCTCTCTGACGGAGTTAAGACAGCTTGACATAACCAAGAAAGGCAAAGGCATATCAAAACCAGGAGGTAGTAATGACAATGCAGGAAATATTCATGGCTTAGGCATAAAGAAAACAGCAAAAGAACAAAAAAAACAAAAAAAGCAAAAGAACAACAAAAAACCAGGCAGAAAAACCCCACAGCAAAAACTCCAAGAGGTAGGGGCTCATCTTATAAATTCAGCCTTCAGGTAGCTCAAAGCAGTGCTTGGAGGCATTCCTCCCCTCCCCAAAATAGGCATAAATGAAGATTGTCTCTTCAAACGTTCGGGGTCTCAATGATAGAGGTAAGCAACAAATCCTAAAAAATGAGATTGAAATGAAGAAACCAGACAATCCTTTCTCCAGGAGACAAAGTGCAACACAGAAACAATGAAAAAATAGCCAGGAAAGTTTGGAGAGGCTCAGCAGTTATAGCAATAGATTCAGGTCTGGCCATGTTGTGGCATCCTGCCAAAATTCTGATGGAGGACCTGATGGCGGTTGGCAGAATTATCAAGGTCAGGTTTAGAGAACTTGGTTCTTGGGACAGGGGTGGTTTCCAATGTTTATGGACCTCGAAACCTGCAACACAAGCAACTCTTCTTAGATGCTTTTAATACCCTAGGAAATGCCTTTAGAGGAGAATAACAGAACCTGGGCAGGGATTTAATCTCATCCCCTCACTTAGAGAAAAAAAAAGGGAGGAATCTGAAGAATGGATGAGGGCAGTCAACTCTTCAAACAGCTCATTGAGGACCTTGGCCTAATAGACAGACCAACAATCAATGGATGCCACACCTGGAACAATATCAGAGGAAGGGGCAATCAGATTGCAGTCCGCTTGGATAAACTCTTAGTCTCATAATCTTTCATGAACAGAGGAAGGGCCTTAGAAGTGGAAGTTCTCCCTGGAGCAGGTTCCGATCACTGGCCCATCTTGCTACAATGGGAGTCAGGATTCCAACAAACCCACTCCCTTAAACTCGAGAAATTTTGCTTTCCCACCTCGACTTCATGAACAGAGTTACAGAAAAGTGGGGAGAGGACAGATGTAATCACTAAGTCTTCTTGTCACCTTAAATTATATTTTTCATTTAGGATAATAGTGATTTATCCTCAAGTGATGACTCAAAGATTTAGTTAAGATTTCCTAGCCTAGTCACCATGCAAGGTGTTAGGATCTGGAGCAAATCTCTCGATGGCGTGGCATCACCCATAGTACTATATATTTGTAAGTTTGGTGCGAATGACTAGAACAAGATGGCTTGGGGCCTTTTCCGTCATATTGCTGGTCCTGTCTTGTGTGTTCTATTTCTTAACATGGTATCAGAGCTCCTTTAGTTTTAAGGGCCTGATAGCTTCACCATGGTAGTTTTCCATGGGAGGTGAGGTGCAGTGAGAGCTTCCAGCAAAAGAGTAGCCAGAGAAGCTACGTCAATCATACTCCACAGAGGAACTTCAAGGAGGTATTTCTTTTGAAGTCTAATATAATCTGAAGTCGTTAAGTCTAATATAATTTGAGATCTTGATCTGCATTTTTTCACTCATTCTTTCACATTTTCATTGGGTGTATTCCTCCAAAAAGAACGAAGTTTGATTTGCATTCTAAATGGATGGCATCGTGATGGATAGATTATGTAGATTTGTTGAGCTCTGTTGGTAGTCTTAACGTTTTCCTTCTCAAATCTATTATCAGTGTTAATGAAAGATTGTTCATGGCCACCCTCCACACCAGTATGTCCTCAGCTCATATAATGTCAGTGAACATGCATATCTGTCCTCCTTTCTGGCATATTTTGTAGATTTGTCATTCTAAAAATATTGTAGAAATCTGCTGCGTAGATCTGAACAATTACTTCATTCACTCAGTGGCATTGTGCACCGATATTTATTGATCATGGTTGATTCTACAGATTGAATCTATTGAGGAACAGTCTTCATCATGAATATTCAACGCCATTTGGTTTGACATCTGAGTATGCACATCCTATTGAGATCTACATTCTTCACGTAGATCTGCCTTCTTGATATTCAGATCTATATTCCTTGGCTTCTTTGAGACAATAGTTACTCCAACATTTCTGTTGTTGCTATAGCTACACCCAAAACAACATCTTGATTATCACAGACACACCCGCGATCTGCACATGACAGTGATTTCTCCCCTCAACAATTGTTGCGCTTTCATAAATGCACCAATACGGCAAGCGATAGCGATGGAATTAACGCACTCAATGGATCCGCTGCAGGATACTATCCGGCATACAATTTCATGCCAATCTCTGAAGGCATGGTGCTAGCAGCTAACTAAAAATTTCCTTGCAAATCTCGCACACCTTTTGACACAATTTGAAGGTGCCCATATCCATATCTAATGTCTCCATTTTTGGATTCCCTTGCTCTGTAGTTGGAGACGACCTTATGGGTTTATGTCAACCTGACCAGAGGAGTGATTTGATGTTACCAGCGAGCTCAGGGTGTTTAGAGGAGTTATATGATGCTTTTAGAGGTCCACTTATCATCTTTCATCATCGGGATCACACCTGCGCAGTCAGATTTCGATTTCGATGCATTTCAACCATTCCCGTAATTTGGGAGTATTAATGAGCATTATTTAATGGAGTGCACTGAGGTTGTCATTTTACTAATTTATTTAAGAGGGGTACCTTGGTGTAATAGCTCGTTGGAACCGGGATGAAGAGCTCTAAATGATGGAGAGGATAAAAAGTGACTTTCAGTGCCCAAAAATGTTTCAAAGTCGAATAAAATCACTTTTTGGAGTAAAAAGGCTTAATAAATTAATAAAGTTATTTTAGAGAAAATACTAAAGTTAAATTAAAAAGTCACTTGAAAGAAAAAAAAGAAAAGGGGGTAAAAGTACAATGAGAGTTTATTCTCTCATTATGTTGATAATTATTTTGATTTGATTTGGAGAGCTCTTGGAGCCTTTAAGGGTTTGGAGTAAACCCTGGTTTGGATTGGTTTCGGTGGTGAAAGATTCCACCCTAGCTAATCAAGTTTCGGTGGTGAGAGATCCACCCTTGCCATTTGGTGTGGAAGATCATCCAGATCTTCCACTTGTTTCTATTTTGAGGAAAAGATCCATCTTTTTGCAGCAGTCTGGGGTTTGAAGAAGACACATTTTCTCTTGAGCAAGCTGAGATATCTTTTGGAGACCGATTTCCATCCTTTGCAGCAATTGGGGTTTTGTTGGGATCATATTTCTTCTTGAGGAAATCGATTTTCTCTTACAGCAGCCGAGTTCTTGTTGATAGAGGCTGCCATCTCTTTATGCAGGCTGTACCTTTGTGCAGGGGCGCATTTATATTGTAGAGGAGCCTTATTCTCTTCTCAAGAGGCCATATTACCATAAGGGGGACGAGTTACCAGCTGTAAGGGCCATTTTCTTTGAGGAGGATTCGTTCTTATTCTTGTGGGGACCAATTTTGCTCTGTAGAGATCACATTCTTCTTGAAGGGTTGATCTAAACTCTATTATTGGCCAACTCTGTAACAGGTCAGCAAATAAATAAGAAATCAGATCAGATTTTTGTGTGTTATTCTGTTGTTTAGTTAGTTGTTTTTATTACACTAATGCTGCTATCATTTGTATGCATCGTGCACATTTTTATTTGGCACCAAACCCTCTCTAGCTATTGAAAACTACACTAAAAACATAAACCAGCAAACAACAAATTAACAGCAGCAGTACGGTGGGAGTTTACAGTGGGTTGGGGATGTCAACAAAGTTTTTGACAAAAGCCCAACACCAGAAATAAGCTGCACACTAAAGGGCATTTTACTAGAGGTTTTGAGTGTACCAACAAACTGTTTGACTAAACTCCTGACCCAAAACATTCATTAAATATATCAGCAGCAGGAGAAAATTATAACAGCAGTAAAGAGGGATAGTACAGTGGGTTCTTGTGCATACCAGCTAAGTGTTTGTCAAAGGTATTGAACCAGAAAACCATCCAATAACATAACAACACTTGAAAGGGAGTTATTACAGTGAGTTTTGAGGTTGTTAGCAAACTGTTTGAAGGAAGTCCTAGACCAAATAATCACTTAAACCTTACAGCAGTGAGAAGAAATATATTACAGCCATAAGGAGGGACATTACACCATAACCATATCATTTGTATTTTGCCGAGGAATCAATGTAGAGAAGGATTATTCTTCATTTGCACTGGTATTCTGAGGAACTTTGTTGATAAAGTAAGGAAAGAAGTTATCTCCACAGGCGACCAATGAATTCGTCTCCTCTCCGATCTGCACCAATGATTACTCGAATCGCACCAGCAAACAAGAGCATTGCTGTAGAAAATGCCCTCGCCAAGGTTACAAAGTGATAAATGCGAATTGTCAGGGCCGCGCAGGGTCAAGCCATCGATCTATGCTGTTGTGAACCCGATGTGAAATGAACGCAACCTTCTGATGAACCTAACTGCCCACATGCACCATTCACCAGCTGGAAACAACACAACTTCGGTGCGCAGCAAAAAAGATCAACAATCAGCCGCACTAATTGTGCCAATCAAGATGCAATTTGCAAGCAGAAAGACAATAACAGGATTGAAAGTCGCAGAGGTGCCTTCCTTTTCTCAAGCAGTAGACACCCAAGGATTGAAAACCACAAGGCTGCATTAGATCTGCCATTGCAGCACAACAGAAGAAGAATCCACCTCCATCATCGAGACATGATAATGAGAATTTGTATCAGCGAACCCTGGTTCACAGTGCTCGACCCCCAATGTTTGGCACCATCCATCAATCTACAGCCATGTCTGCCCCAAGGATAATCACACCCAACAATCCAACACGCGTCATCAGTCAACCCCCACAAGCATGCACAAACGGAGGTATATGATTGTTTTTTTGTCACAAACTATTATCCCACATATGTCTCAACATATAAGTTTATTTTTCTTCAAAGTGGCCTATACATGCAGCAAATAAATTAAACGAACTGATGGTGGTTGGGAAATAGTGTTTTTTTATTGTATATGGCTAAGCACTATCAATGAAAAATTAATGTTGATTTCTCCTTTTGAGTAAAAGAGGACACAATGTTGGGTATTAAAATAGTGCACTAGCATGGCTGACATTCATTGTTCATTTGGGTGCTTTGGTGGCATAATTGGTTGATAATTACATCATCCAATTTTTATTCATTTGGGTGCTTTTACAGCATAATTGGTTGATAATTACATCATCCAATTGTTAAAAAGCCTTGTCAAAAGATTTGTGAAAAGTATATTTGAAAGCTTGGAGAGTATTGCCATCAAAATGTTATGGTCCTTGCTGAAACACTTTGTAAAAAAGATAATCATTTGAAGAGAATCACTCTTAAGTGCTAAGAGTTAGATGTATCAGATGTTGAATAAAAAAATTGTTTTTGGTGGTTGATGTGTCCTAGATCCGCCCGAAATCTGAAGAAGGGGATCTTAGGTACACCTTGTGTAGTGTGCAATTGTGCTTGATTCCCTGCTTGCTTGTCATCTTCTATGTCTAATTTTGACACTATGCTTGTCATTTACAATACAACCATACACACATGGAGTCCACATCAAGTTAAGAAAATGTAAGCACACACAATTCATGCCAATCAAGCACATGTGATCAAGCGCCTGAAACAAACATCCAAGCGTTCAAGTTATCGTCCACATCAACATTCAACAACAAGTCTACATCAGCAATAATTCTATTTCAACTTCATAATCAATATCAATTTTGAGAAATATACTTGCAATAATTATTTTGTAAGTGTGAAATCAAAATCAAGTTGAATTGTAATTTTTGGGTGCATTATCCTTTGAACCCAAGATCCAAGAATTGATTGAGTCATTGTCCACAATGCACATTGAAATAGTTGAGTCAAAATTGACAAGGTTGAGTGGTTGAAACTCAAATCATTGTAATAATCACAAGTTGAGTGCATTTTCGATAGTATCTGACACACTCAGCTTGTTGGAAACAAAATCAAGCGAGTGTGAAGTGCAAGCAAGCGAGTTCAAGTGAGCGAGTGTAACATCAATGATGGCTAGAATCATGGAATTGGTTTCCTTATTGGAAACTTTAATTGAAACAACTGAGAACAATTCAATCACAATAACCAACAGAACATTGGAAAATGTTCTTGCATGTTTGCAGGTCATGCAAACAATGGTCCATTTGCTTCAAACTCAATCCCAACTATTGAATGATGAAAACAGGGATCTCAAAAATCAGCAGTCAATAAAGTGTTCTGAATTAGTCCTTGTTTAGAACAACCCTCTCTATTGTTGAAATAAGGTAACTGCAAAGAGTATTCTTATTATTATTGATATATTATTTATAGGATTAATCCCCATTGTGGATTAATCATGTCGGTAATTGTATTAGGACCAAATCCCCTTTTGCGAATTGGTCAACAGACAATTGTAATAGGCAGAATAAGAAGTCGGCCCCAGCAGTTATTATTGAGACCCAGAAATATAATAAAGGTGGGTTTACCCACCCAGAGTGAGAAGTCGGCCCTGCCAGTGAAGACCCTTCACACGTGCCAGACTTGTATATATAGAGAGGCTAACGCCTCACTTTATCACACAACACACTTGCTCATTTTCTAAGAGGCAAGCTACAACTTACCAGTTGGAGAGAGGGAGAAGAGTGGCGCATCTTTTGGAGAAGACTATCTGTATTGGTTTGAGTTATCTCTTGACATTGTATTGGCAATTTATGATAAGGAAGTTTTTGCTGGGTTTTCTTCCCCTAGAGGGTTTCCCAGGATAAATGTTGTGTCTCTTGTGAATGTGTATTTCTCAGTGATCTTGTTCTTATGTTGCTCTTATCTATTGAAATGCAAAGAACTATAACAATGGCATAAACATTAACATGGTATCAAAGCCAACCTGAAGGAAGCATATTTCGCAAGAGAAAAACGTCATTGTTGCAGTACCTGCAAATTAGGGTTTTTCAAAAGTGAAGCTTTTCAACTCCAAAACCACCTAGAAAGTTGTGCCCTCCCCCAAGGATCATTTTGGCACTTAGAGCGCACCTTTTCAGTGGCTAGATCTCCCGGAAAGTGAAACCCTAGTTTCACAAAGTACCAGAAAACCAGAGTACCAGAAGTACCAGAGTAACAGAAGTACCAGAAAACTAGAAGCACCAGTCCAAAAATCCAAAGATCAAGTTTGAGGGGGTAAAAGTTGGATTTTTGAAATTCCGACTGCACCAGCTAACTCGCCTCAGCTCAGCGCATCTATCCCTTGGATCAGAATTTTTAAATTCAAAGTTTGAAAAATTAGGGTTTCCTCATAAAACCCTAAGTTGCAATTGCAGTTGCAGTCTCAAAACCAGTTGCAATCTCAGAACATGTTGCAGTCTCAAAAC
>JASDQU010101110.1:663795-681222 GCA_032191745.1 Picea mariana
AAGATGAGTCATTGCTTCTGACCTCGCTGTTAGACGTAAAGCAAGACGTTGTGTGTTCCTTACTTCTGACCTCACTGTTAGACGTAAAGCAAGATGAGTCATTGCTTCTGACCTCACTGTTAGACGTAAAGCAAGATGAGTCATTGCTTCTGACCTCACTGTTAGACGTAAAGCAAGACGCTGTGTGTATTCCTTGCTTCTGACCTAGTTGTTAGACGTAAAGCAAGATGATTCCTTGCTTCTGACCTCGTTGTTAGACGTAAAGCAAGATGATGACGTGTTCCTTGCTTCTGACCTAGTTGTTAGACGTAAAGCAAGATGATTCCTTGCTTCTGACCCAGTTGTTAGACGTAAAGCAAGATGTGACTGACACTGAGCTACCAACTTGACAGATGTGACATTGAGCCAGTGTAGTACTGTGATGTGCCAGCCTAGTGCTGTGATGAGGTATCATTTTTACTGATACATATTGATGCAAATGATGATGGCATTCTTTCGAGAATGACGATGTTGCCGATGAAGAAAACTTCCGATGACTCGTAAATATGTCAGCCAATGTTCCAAGATGATATTGACGATACTGTCCTCCTGATGCCACTGATGATGCAGACCTCTCTCTCCTGATGTTGTTGAAGAATACCCTTCTTGTTAAGGGGGAGTGTTGAAATAATGTAACTGCAAAGAGTATTCTTATTATTATTGATATATTATTTATAGGATTAATCCCCATTGTGGATTAATCATGTCGGTAATTGTATTAGGACCAAATCCCCTTTTGCGAATTGGTCAACAGACAATTGTAATAGGCAGAATAAGAAGTCGGCCCCAGCAATTATTATTGAGACCCAGAAATAAATTAAAGGTGGGTTTACCCACCCAGAGTGAGAGGTCGGCCCTGCCAGTGAAGACCCTTCACACGTGCGAGTCTTGTATATATAGAGAGGCTAGCGCCTCACTTTAACACACAACACACTTGCTCATTCTTAAGAGGCAAGCTGCAACTTACCAATTGGAGAGAGGGAGAAGAGTGGCGCATCTTTTGGAGAGGACTATCTGTATTGGTTTGAGTTATCTCTTGACATTGTATTGGCAATTTATGATAAGGAAGTTTTTGTTGGGTTTTCTTCCCCTAGAGGGTTTCCCAGGATAAATGTTGTCTCTTGTGAATGTGTATTTCTCAGTGATCTTGTTCTTGTGTTGCCCTTATCTATTGAAATGCAAAGAACTATAATAATGGCATAAAACATTAACAGCAAGAATGTTAAATTATGTAATTATTGTTTCAGTTTTAACTACAGAAACTACTTGGCGAGACGCCCTCCTATGTAAGTTTTTTTTATGTTAAAAAAAAAGAGAGAGACTCCAAGAGAACAAGAAAGATAGAGAGAACCTTTTTAGAGAGCTACCTCACAAGTGTGATGAGTTGTGATGATGATAAAATGAGTTGAGTGCTCCCTCCTTTTATAGAAGGCAACCAAGCACTATAATCCACAATAATAGGTGTAAAACAATAATAATCCATGCTACAGGTGGGGCCGACCCCTCAAATAGCCTCTAGAAATGATAAATCATGCAAAATAGTCATCATAAGGGCCTCAAGCCTAGAAAGAGTGAAGAAGGGCCTCCCAAGGCCATGTATCATCAGCCAAGGTGCAAGCAAGGTGGAAGAGTGACATGTCACATCAAATCATCATACGGTGTCCAAGTGGCAAGCAAAACCCCATCGTCTCAATCAAACCCTAGCCCATGATGTCATCATCAAAAGCTCGACGTCCAAGATGGGGAAGGCAGCGTCCAAGGTCGAGATAGGGTGCATCTCATCTCTACATGGTGTCCAACCCAAACCAAGTGCAACGTCCTCCATCAAGTGGCTGAGGAAGGTGTGGGTGCATTGTCCAAAGTATGGGCTTTATGCCCATATGTGTGCCATCATGACCATATATGTCAAATGCAAGCCCATTTGTCCATCGTCCAAGGTCCAGAAGATGTGAGAGCCTGTGTCTGAGTATGTCAAGCAATCAAATGACTCAGCGCTCTACATCACACATAACCTATCCTGCAAATAAATGCACAACGTCCTAGGTGAAAGTAGGGGACATCTTTCAAAGAACCATGTCAGGTGCATCCAAATCAATCAAAGTTATGGAATCAAGTAAGACCAATGTTCACAAGGTATAAGAGTCCTTAGATCATATAAAGTAAGTTGTTACTTAACATAGAAGCTACAAAAACAATTCACATCAAGTATACCCTTCAAACATCACATTAGCTCAAGACTTTATGTAAGTTGGCAAGTTTAAGTATGAGAGGACCATCATTAGACCCTATGGGTGTGCCAACCAAAGCAAGGAAGAAAAGACCCAAGTAGAGAGATATGTCCCTTGGTAAACATGAAATAAAAGAACCCTTCAAGAGTAAGTGTGATAGTGAAACGTGCTAGGCTTACTTCATGGGTTATGGAATCATTTGGTCCATTTCTATGAGCGCCTTTGTAGAGGGTGCGCTTACTCTTGAGTTACTCCTTTCTACGCACTATGTTTTTCCAAACCCCTTAATTTGCCTTTTATCTTGTCCTTTTATTGATTTGCAAGTTCCCTTTATAAGGTTTCAAGCATTAACATTCATTGCTTTAGGACTAAGGCGAACACTAAAAGGGTAGAGCTCAAGTATGCACTGTAGCTTTTAAATGTCCTTGCTATACCATTTCTTTCTTTCTTTCATTACATTCTTTCTTTATCATTTTTTACCAACAATTGCATCAACCTCGACATTCTAGCCCTCTTCTCATGAGAGAATGAACCATGACCCATTACCGAAGTATAGTACATTGTGAGAGGCTCTGGGATGGTAAGTGTTAAGTATGGCAGGGAAATAGAACGTTGCCCTTGTGAGGGCCCCCCAGTAATACCCCTTTTCCTTGGGGGTGACAACACGGGACTAGTGCACAAATGATGGCCACCAAGGAGAAACAAAGCAACAAGCATAACTTATTGAGCTTATGATTCATTATCCAACTTCAACCAATGATCCTCATTTGCATGCCTAGTATGTTAAGCACAACACTCCATATGAAAAAAGGGCTAATGTACCTCATGATGACATTGGACCACTGTCCCCCAAAGATTGTGTCGATTGGATGTGATGAGCTTTGTTGATCAAGAGTGAGAGAGGCATCTGTAGAGGGGTTGTCGAGCTGCCATGAGTGGACATGTTGATCATCATCGTCGTCAAGATCACTGTCTTCATTGTGGGCCATGAGAAATGATCTCCTCTAGTTACCCATAGGCATGGGGGGGTAACATATGGCTCCAACATGGGGACATGTGCTCACCATAGAGCGAATGAGAACCTCAGCATATCTGGTAGTCCAATACCTGCAACCTATATCACTGTAAAATTCTAACATGGCCACATCAGTACTATAAGGCAAATGTTATCCACCAAGTCAAGAAGATATAAAACCATGCGAGAAAGAAAATTTTACATTTTCACCAATATATCATTTTTTTTCTTTTCATAATATAAACATTAAACTAAGCTAACATGAATGCATAGTAAATAATGAACAATATAAGTAAAAGAAAACAATGCAAGCACACAACATGACCTACCTACTTACCTACCTTAGGCCAGGCCTAAGGGATAAAGTTCTTTCCGAAAAATAGGGTTTGAGAAGGTACCCATTAACAGGTAATGGTGGCTTCTCTCCCTTAGGTGTGGCAAAAACGAAGGAATTAGTGTCGGATTTTCCCTCAATTCGATAGGGTCCGATCCATAAACTATCAAACTTCTTGTGCATTCCTGGCTTTTCTTTCCTTTTATCCCATACTAGCACAAGGTCACCATCTTCGAAATTCCTTTCTCTTGCTTTATGATCAAACGTTCCTTTAATCTTCTCTTGGTTCCTTGCCACTTGATCTAAAGCATTTCTTCTAGACTCATCCAGTTCTATAAGCTAGTCAATCCTCCCTTGCAAGGCCTCTCCATCAGTCATATATTGTTGTGCAAATTGGAGGGTAGGGATCTGGAGGTTGATGGGCAGTCTAGCTTCCAAACCATATACAAGTTCGAACGGAGTTTTTCCTGTGGAAGTCTTAGTCGTGATACGGTTTTCCCATAAAGCGTACTTGATCTTACTATCCCAAGCCTTCTTGTTTTCTCCTACAATCTTCTTGATAATGTTCATCAAATTCTTGTTGCTAGATTCTGCCCATCCATTTCCTTAGGGATAGTAGTTGGATGAGTGAGATAAGATGATTCCATACTTAAAGCAAAAATTCGCTAAAGAAAGGGAGCTAAAGGCCTTTACGTTATGAGTAGTGATTTTGGCAGGGGAATCGAACCTTGTTATTATCCTATCCTCAAGAAAATTCATCACGGCTTCCTCGGTTGCCTTGTTCGTTGGAATGGCTTCTACCCACCTAGTGAAGTAGTCTATAGCAGTCAACACCCAATGATATCCGTTGCTAGAGTTATCCTTAAACTCACCAATGAAGTCTTGACCCCATTGTTGGAAAGGTGCTTCAACAACAATTGGTTTCAAAGGCAAAGCAGACAATCATCGCTTTCCTGAGAAGAATTGGGAAGGCTAGCAAGACCTGACATATCGATGAGTATCAGTGAAAATTGTACACCAATAATAACCAGCTCTCGTAATCTTATGGACGGTGGAGCGAGCAGCGAAATGACCACCACAATATCCAGAATGGAATTCCTTGACCAACCTATCGGCTTCACCTTCGTTTACACATCTAAGGATAATTCCATCAAGGTTCTTCCAACCCAGACCATCATGAGTCAAACAGTACTTCATGGCTTTCAATCTTAAGGCTCTCCTCTTGTGATCAACCAAGTGGTCGAGGCATGAAAGGTTCTTCAAGTAGCATATGATGTTGGAATACCATTCATCGTGTTCTATTTCGCTCACAACTACATTGATTTGGTCATTTTATCCCATTTTTATGGCTTCCTCCTTAATTTCAATTAACATCATAGCCAAGCCTTGTCCTTTAATGATCTTAGTGGGCTTAATCTCTAAGTCATACTCTTGAATCTTGACACCCACATTCCCCCTAGTTCCAAGGCAATCTTGTTCGGAGAGGACATCCTTGACAGCAGGGTACAATACATATGCTTTGATCTTATTGTAACCAACATAGCTCCTAAGTGCTTTAAGGACTTGACAAGGGCATAGGCTTGCTTCTCAATGATTGAATACTTTAGCTCGGCATCACTAAGGGTCTTGCTCATGAAGGTAATGGGCTGCTCATAATCATCCTTGTTCTTTTGTAACAACACTCCTGCTCTAGTATCTTGAGAAGCAAATGAGAAGATCATGAAGTCACGAGAATAATGGGGGCTAACTAAGACAGGCGCTACGGTTATTGCTTTCTTAATATCTTCGAAGGATCTTATACTGTCATTATCCCACTTGAATAAAGCATCTTGATTTTAGCAAGGCATTCATTGGTTTGACCTTTTCAACAAAGTTTGGGATAAATCTTCTTATAAAGTTGATCTTACCAAAGAATGATTGTAAGGACTTCTTGTTGGTGGGGGAAAGGATTTTCTTAATAGATTCAACTCTATCTAGATCGATTGAAATGCCCTCTTCAGAGACCACATGTCCTAACAACTTCCCTTTGTCAATACCAAAGATCGATTTCTTGGGATTTAGAGAAAAACCATACTTCCTACAACGCTCAAATATCTTCCTAAAGTGTGAGACATTGTTGATGTTTTGGTAGCTACGAGAGGTATTAACCTCCATGGATAAACCTTTGACTAGAATAGAATATTCTGAAAGCAAGAGAAAACCTAAACAGATGTGTGAAAACCTTGGAAGACAAGTCGGCTCAGCAGAATAAGTAATATTGAAGTATTATATGCAGAAAAGGAAAGGTCGGCCCTACATGAAGAGACACTTGTTCACCTAGCCAAATTAGTATAAATAGAAGGCGCTTGAGCTCATTTGGTAACACACTCACACTCAAGAAGTGGTGCGCAAGTCTAGAGGAAGAGTGCAGCTGCAACGACTGCAGCTGGGTATTGGTCTTGGTATGTGGTTTGGGACTTTTTGCTTGGTGCACTACCTTTGGAGAAAGGTGCGCTCTCTCTCTCTTAGTTATCCTTTGGGTCTAGTGTTGCTTCCGGAATCATTCTATCTGTCAAAGGTTACAGTGCTCGAGGGTGGCTACATGCCTATGGTTGGGTGACAATATTGTGATATTGTCTATGATTAAACGAGCACAACATTCTAACAGGTTATGAGCCCACACCACCTTCAAAACAGTCTAATCACTGGAAGGTAGATCTGCAGCTCTCTGTCAAGCTTGTTGTAGCACAATTGCAGTTGCAGTGCCAATTCCTTAGTGCCAATTGTAGCACCAATTGCAGTGCCAATTATAGTGTCAGTTGCAGCACCAATTCTAGTGCCAATTACAGTGCCAGTTGCAGCACCAGTTGCAGTGTCAGTTACAATGCCAATTGCAGGCAGCCCCAGTTGCAGTGCCAATTGCAGCACCAATTGCAATGCCAGCACTAGTTGCAATGAAAGTTTTTGTGAAGTATTGGGACTAATTTTTGGTTATCCTAGTGCGCCCTAACCCAGCACATCTCCTGGTGCCCTCAGCCATCAAAAACGTCAAAGTTGAATTTTTACGTCAAAGTCAAGGTTTGACTAGTCAAAGTCAAAAGATTAGTCAAGGTCAAAGTCAAAGACAGTCATGACTTCCTCCATAAAATCAGAGTGGCGCAGCAGAAGCATGGTCTCTTGGTAGAGCAAGGAAGACAAGGATTGGCATCATCCTTGCAAAGAACAAAGGGCAAAATTATGGAACCACAGACTGAAGAGCGGGCATCAAAGGATGAAAAGTTTGATGTTTGGAGCTTCCAAGCACATGAACGTGGAGTAGGAGAAACAATAAAAAGCAACTACTGCAGATCTAAATCTCTGGAAAGAAAAGGGATCTTTGTCCAAGAAGTAATCGTAGAGCCAGAAAGATCTCAGACCTAATACATTTAGAGGAACAACACACTCTCCAGGTTGGAAAGAATACTTGTCTCGAAAGAAAAGCAACTCAAGTGGAACAATAGCCAGACTCTAGGTTTGCATATCAGGTTTGATATTTTTATTATTGTTGCTTAAGTGAGTATTGCAATCCTTTAGATTTTATTAATGCTAAGAACAAATGAATACTTAGTAGCATGTACTATTAATATAAATGTTTATTGTACTTAATTGCAATATGAACTAACATCTCCTCTAGGAGATATTTCTTGTTCTTGTTCTCAGGCAGGACACCTTGGTAATGCTATAATGAATTACAATGAAATTGATATGTTCTTATATAAAATGCTAATATATTGGAAATACTTTTGCTCTTGTTGTCTCTGTTTCGGGCAGGTTATCCTACGTATTCCAGGAAGGTTACCACAAAAAAGAAAGACTTTAAAGGACTTGGAGGGAGTCAAACTTGAGAGGGAGTCAGTGATCAAGAAGAAGCAAGGTTTCGTGACACTTTGCAGGATGCATAGGGGCATGCAGCAGACGGAAGCATGGTTCGAGGATTCTCTCAATTAAAGGGAGTTGATGGCAGAATTCGAAAAGAAGGATCTTGTAGGCCTTCGTCCCGAGTTGTAGGCCTTTGTGCCGAGTTGTAGGCTTCGTGTCGAGTTGTAGGCCTTTGTGTCGAGTTGTAGGCTTCATGCCGACTTGTAGGCCTTTGTGTCGAATTGTAGGCTTCGTGTCGAGTTGTAGGCCTTGTGTCGAGTTGTAGGCTTCATGCCGAGTTGTAAGCCTTGTGCTAAGTTGTAGGCCTTGTGCCGAGTTGTAGGCTTCATACCGAGTTGTAGGCCTTGTGCCAAGTTGTAGGCTTCATGCTTAGTTGCAGGCCTTGTGCCGAGTTGTAGGCTTCATGCCAAGTTGTAGGCTTTATGTCGGGTTGTAGGCCACTCCGGTGAGATGGTCTGGTATACCGAGTTGTTGCTACATCAGTGAGACAGTCTAGTATGTCGAGTTGTTTCTACACCAGTGAGACAGTCTGGTACGCTAGTGGCGTAGTCGAGAACATATATGGTTGTGATGGTGTTGCTGATAATATGATCTGGGTGATCATGAGATAACCTGTGTTTAGTCTGGTGATGCTACCAGTCTGCAAGACCATGTAGGTCTTATGCCATGTGAGATGGATGGATAATGATGATACTCACGACATGAGTGTAGCCATGGGTGAGCACATCATGCGGGTGTAGCCCATGACAATGATGGTAACACACTACGAGGTGTAGCTCTAGTGTTCTCTAGCGGGTTGTGGACCCTAGACGAGTTTGACAGGTCCACATGGATGTAGCCATGTGTGACGTAATGATGCTACCAGTAGCATCGCCTACGTAACCATGACAAGAGGATCATGGCATAGCGAGCAAGGCTATGAAGACTAGAAGGGAACATCATGGTTAAATACCTCCCTAGCTAACAGGGAGTGTTGATGTTTTGGTAGTTGCGGGAGGCATTAACCTCCATGGATAAAGCTTTGACTAGAATAGAATATTCTGGAAGCAAGAGAAAACCTAAACAGATGTGTGAAAACCCTGGAAGACAAGTCAGCTCAACAGAATAAGTAATATTGAAGTATTATATGCAGAAAAGGATAGGTCGACCCTGCTTGAAGAGACACTTTTTCACCTGGCCAGATTAGTATAAATAGAAGGCGCTTGAGCTCATTTGGTAACACACTCACACTCAAGAAAGTGGTGCGCAAGTCTAGAGGAAGAGTGCAGCTACAACGACTGCAGCTGGGTACTGGTCTTGGTATGTGGTTTGGGACGTTCTGCTTGGTGCGCTACCTTTGGAGAAAGGTGTGCTCTCTCTCTCTTGGTTATCCTTTGGGTCTAGTGTTGCTTCCGGAATCATTCTATTTGTCAAAGATTACGATGCTCGTGGGTGGTTGCGTGCCTATGGTTGGGTGACAATATTGTGATATTGTCTATGGTTAAAAGAGCACAACATTCTAACAATGTGCATTTATTTCCTTAGAAACAACTGTTAAATCGTCTTGGTATATGTCTATGATTTTCCTAATCAAGTCCCTAAAGGCAAAACCCATTGTTGTCTGGAAGGTGGATCCAACATTCATGAGACCAAATGGCATCCTTAAATACATAAAGGTTCCCCAAGGAGTAGTGAAGGCAGTCTTAAGTCAATCTTCTTTTCTTACCAAGACTTGGTTATACCCAGAAAAACCATTCAACATTGACATCATTCCGGCACCAGTGACTCTTTGTAACAAGTGTTCCATGTTGGGAAGGAGGTAATTGTCCTTAAGTGATAGATGGTTGAGCTTCCTAAAGTCCACACACAATCCAATGTCTCCACTCTTCTTCCGGACAACTACCAAGTTGGTCATCCAAGAGGAATATCTAACCAGGGCTATGATCCCTGAGTCAACCATTTTTTGGAGTTCCTTTTGGATTCGGGGGGCCAACTTAGGGTTAATATGTCTTAGTTTCTACCTAAACAGTTTGGCCCCTTCTACAAGAGGGATGGCATGTTGGATAATATCACCCTTATAATCCTTGAGATCATCATATGTCCAAGCAAAAACATCTTAAGCCTTATTTGAGAATTAATTGAGATAATTCTCAAATAAGGCTTAATATACTTTCCCTTTTGGCATGAGTAGTTCATTTTCCTATCTTTACCATCCCTAGGTCATTTTTTGAGCCGAGATTAAACTCAAAGGCTTTTTCAGATTGATCAACAATAGGCTTTCCCTTGTACATATCATGCCTATCAAACATTCTTTCCGAAGGCACAACTCCTTTTGGGAGAGTGTCATTGGGCAAATCTTCAATTTTTAAATTCATGGATTCGGCAAGAAAATTAACTTGAGAATCCGAGAATTCCTTATTGCTTTGTAAGAAGCAAAGGATCCGGGCATCATCCTTGAAGACTTGCCCATTTTTAAGGTTATCAGGGACAGATGGTCGAAAGACAACTTCCATCTTACAAATGTCACGAAGCTTTTCTTCACAAGGTTGCAAGGTAGCTAAAGAGACGGCCAAGGCGTCTGCAGCATGGTTCTTTTCTCTTGGGACAGCTTTGATTGAAAAGGCATCAAATAGTTCTATACTCTCCCAAACCGAGTTCTGATAACTCCTTAATATCTCATTCTTAGTGACAAACTTCCTTTTTAATACGAAGTCAAAGTCACCTATAACCCTTAAGAACTCAATCTTTATGTCGAGGGCTAGGTTGAGTCCTATGAGTAAAGCTTCATATTTGGCAATGTTGTCTGTACACTCGAACTCTAGCCTATAAGAGAAAAAAGTGGCCTCTTTAGAAGGGGTGATGAGGACAATCCCAACACCAAATCCAGAACTAGAATGAGCACATCAAATTCTAAAGTCCACATACCACCATTGTTTTGACACTCTTCTATTTGAGTTGTAGGATCAATAGCATAAAAATTTTCCATCTTATCATCCAAATGTATGACTTGATCCATAGAATTTTGGGGAGCCTTGACTTGGTAATAGGTTCTTTGTAGAGGGTGACAAATCCCTCTTCAGGATGAAGGATAGTGGCATAGGACAAATCCATTTGGAGACTACCCCCCAAGGTTGCAGCCCATTCTCTAGACAACAACATCCCCCGAGCGTTAGGTACGTCAATCACTACAACATCCATGAGAAGGGATATACTAGGGTAAGTGGCCAGGTTAACCTTGAGGTCTTTGATGAGGCCACAAACAAAGATGGCTCTTGAATCAATTCCACAAACATTCTTATAAGGTCGCGTAATCTCTAGGTTAAGTTGATTCATGACTTTCAAAGACATAACATTAGTGGAAGCACCTTAAACAAGCATGCAATTATGAAGGAGTTCATTAACCACTAATGAGATGTAGAAAGGTGCATGCCTTCCATTTCTTCTATCAACATTTGCAGAGTGGAGAATCACGAGGAGATCCTTTTCTTCTTGAGGCTCCTCAATGCCAGGTCCTTGTGAAGGGATGGGAATATCAAGCTTACGTTGAAGGCCTAAGGACTCCTTATGTGAGGACATAGGGTTGGTAACGTTTGCGTCATTATCTCCTTTGGGGATGATATGGCTAGCGCTTTCTTCAGCAAATTCCTCCTTGGATTCCTAACCCATAAGAGCTAGAAGTTGTGACTTAGCTCTTCTAGCAGCTGTGGCCTTCTCCAGCTCCCATTGTCTCTTAGAAATGGCAAAGGTTTCCTTGTTAAGGTCTTGTTTGTAAAGGCCATATTCCTTCTCAAGAATGTCAATCTTAGCGATAAGTAGCTCTTCGTTTAGTTTCATTTGCGTGAGGTTTTGTTCTTGAGTATTTGTGTAGCTCACCTTCTCAGAATGATTGTCTAGCTTGAAAGCAACCAGGTCAGCTTCTATCTGGGAAGCAAGTTCTTATGCTTCAAGAAGGGACTTAGGAGACTTATCTTTTAATAGGAAACCGATTTTCCCTTGGAGGGAGTGAATATATCTCATTTGGATAGATTCTTCTCCAAGATCAAAATTATCAAGAAAATCTCCCATCAAAGCATCAAATCTTGCATTGAATTTACTGACGGGCTCTTGATCTCCTTTTATGATGTGGCAAAGTTTAGAGAAAACCAAAGTAGTGGGCACCATCTTTCTCAACCCCCCATTTCCTCAAAAAGACACCCTCAAGTGCCTTCCATGTCTTTATGCTTTTGGAAGGAAGGTTGTTACACCATAACCTAGCATCCTTTACTAATGAAGCAAAGAACAGTCTCATCATCACATCCTGATGCTCATAGTGCACATTGTGCAAGCCCATAGAGCTATAGAAATTTGTCAAATGCTCCTCAATTGAGATATCATTGTTACTAGAGAACTTAGGGAGCCAAGTATCAACATAATCAGATCATGGAGAAAATCTCGGATTCCAGTCATGCCCAAGGGTATAAAGTTATTGGTATTCCATGGTTGAGGAACCACTTGGGATACGGGTTGATTTCAGGTTTGTTTACTTGGATATACCTTCTTACAGGTTCTCATAGGTGGAGTTGCCAGACGATTTCTTTTAAAGAAAGATCATCAACAGGTAAAGAAAGGAATTCTTTCTTCAATGGAGTCGTTGGGTAAGCTTGTAGGAAAATGCTTTAAGGTAAGCTTACCCAAGAGAAGTTGTAGGAAGAATGACTCAATTCTCCCCAACAACGGCACCAAAATATTATCACAGGATTTGTACTTGTGCAAAGCCCTCCACAAGATGTCAATCTTGTGAAACAATTGGAGGTATCCACCACTGTCACCTAAGCAGATACTTCCCTCATTTTAGTGAAGGAAAGAGGTCCAACAAGGAAGGCTTCCCTAGTGATCTCAAAGGATCAAGTAGAAAGATTAACCAAGCCTACAGCCCCCTATCTTGGTCACTTAGATGTGATAAGCTAGGTCTTAGAAAAGATGAAGGGTGAGATTATTTGTGTGGGGTAATTGGGCAACCTGTATGAGACAAAAAAGCTTCCAATGCATAAAATGATCGATTACCAAGTTAAATAGCATATCATTCACCTTTAGACACTAGATATCAAGTGAAACCAATTTTTGTTGTAAAATTGCAGTAGTAAACCAATTTATATCAGCAATAAGTATTTTATAACAGCAATAGGAAAAACAACCCAGAAAATTAGCAATTAAGTCTCAGAATTTAGCTTATAACAAGGGGAACAATATCCAATTGCTAGACAAGATTTATGAGCAAGTTTTTCCATAATATTAAGTAGTATTCAGCAATAAATTGCAGCCCCAGTGGCTGTAGCATTCACTTTATGACAGCAGCAAGTTATCCAATGAATATGCAAAGTGTTGAAGTACAATTAGTATGCCAATGATGTCATAAAGCTAGATTAAGTGAGGGTTTTGAGAGTTGTTGAGAGTATAAAGGGGATACCCACAATTAATCCTTCCTCTTAGGGTTTCAAGATTTCAGAAATATCAAGATAACATGCAAAATTACCACTCTAATAGAACAAATTACCAAGATAAACCAAGAAACATCACATGCATTCAAAGTAAACACTTACATACAAGGCGCAATAGCATGAGGAAACCCTAATTCATGTAGACTTCATCATCAACAAGATAAACATCCATCCAAAATTCCCTCGAATAGTGTGCACAGGAGACGCCAAGAGAACAAGAAGATAGAGCGAACACTTTTAGAGAGCTACCTCACAAATGTGAGTTGTGATGATGATAAAATGAGTTGAGCACTCCCTCCTTTTATAGGAGGTAACCAAGCGCTATAATCCACAATAATAGGTGTAAAACAATAATAATCCATGCTACAGGTGGGGCCGACCCCTCAAATAGCCTCTACAAATGATAAATCATGCAAAATAGCCATCGTAAGGCCACATGTGTGGTGACATCAAGCCTCCAAAGGGTGAAGGAGGGCCTCCCAATGCCATCTATCATCGTCCAAGGTGAAAGCAAGGTGGAAGAGTGCCATGTCACATCAAATCATCATTTGGTGTCCAAGTGGCAAGCAAAACCCCATCATCTCAATCAAACCCTAGCATGTGATGTCATCATCAAAAGCCTAGCATCCAAGGAGGGGAAGGCAGCATTCAAGGTGGAGAGATGGTGCATCTCATCTCTACATGGTATCCAACCCAAACCAAGTGCAACATCCTCCATCAAGTGGTTGAGCAAGGTGTGGGTGCATTGTCCAAAGTATGGGCTTTCTGCCCATATGTGTGCAATCATGATCATATCTATCAAATGCAAGCCCGTTTGTCCATCGTCCAAGGTCCAAAAGATGTGAGAGCATGTGTCTGAGTATGTCAAGTCATCAAATGACTCAACACACTACATCGCACATGCCATATCCTACAAATAAATGCACAACATCCTAGGTGAAAGCAGGGGACGTCCTTCAAAGAACCATGTTAGGTGCATCCAAATCAATTCAAGTTATGGAATCAAGTAAGACCAATGTTCACAAGGTATAATAATAAGAGTCCTTAGATCATATAACGTAAGTTGTTACTTGACATAGAAGCCACATAAACAATTCACATCAAGTATCCCCTTCAAACATCACATTAGCTTAGGACTTTATGTAAGTTGGCAAGTTTAAGTATGAGAGGACCATCATCAAACCCTATTGGGTGTGCCAACTAAAGTGAGAAAGAAAAGACCCAAGTAGAGGGATACATCCCAAGGGAAGCAGGAAATAAAAGAACCCTTCAAGAGTAAGTGGGATAATGAAACGTGTTGGGCTTACTTCATGGCTTATGGAATCATTTGGTCCATTTCTATGAATGCCTTTGTAGAGGGTCCACTTGCTCTTGAGTTACCCCTTTCTAGGCGCTACGTTTTTCCAAACCTCTTAATCTACCTTTTATCTTGTCCTTTTATTGATTTGAAAGTTCCCTTTATAAGGTTTCAAGCATTAGCATTCAATGCTTTAGGACTAGGGCAAACGCAAAAAGGGTAGAGTTCAAGTATGGATTGTGGCTTTTAAAGGTCCTTGTTATACCATTTCTTTCTTTCTTTCATTACATTCTTTTTTTATCATTTTTTACCAACAATTGCATCAACCTCGGCAGTCTAGCCCTCTTCTCATGAGAGAATGAACCATGACCCATTACCGAAGTTTGGTAAACTGTGACAGGCTCCAAGATGGTAAGTGTTGAGTATGACGGGGAAATGGAACGTTACCCTTGTGAGGGCCCCCCAGTAATACCTCTTTTCCTTGGGGGTGACAACACAAGACTAGAGCACAAATGATGGCCACCAAGGTGAAACAAGGCAACAAGCATAACTTCTTGAGCTTATGATTCATTATCCAACTTCAACCAACGATCCTCATTCACATGCCTAGTATATTAAGCACAACACTTCATATGAAAAAAGGGCTAATGTACCTCATGATGACATTGGACCACCATCTCCCAAAGACTGTGTTGATTAGATGCGATGAGCTTTGTTGATCAAGAGTGAGAGAGGCATCTGTAGAGGGGCTATTGGGTTGCCATGAGTGTACATGTTGATCATCATCATTGTCGGGATCACTGTCTTCATTGTGGGACATGAGACATGATCTCCTCTAGTTACCCCTAGGCATCGGGGGTAACAGAACCCAAAACACCATTGTATGCAATGCAGTTTTTAAATGAAATTACAATGTAGAGTTTAAGTGAAATTACATCGTTCAATGTTGTACTAGTTAGTACTATGATTTCCTCTTGGCACATTGGACACAATGACACAACAAGGCCAACTATAGAGGAGGCATGCCATTCAACAATATGATGAGTTGCATGTGATGTATAGGTGCTCTATAGACCCAAAAAGTGCACTATTATATGAAGTTAACTATTCAAATGAAATCACACCATGTAATGTTGTGTTCATTGATGCCTGTATTTCCTCAAGATGCATCGTAATTGGTGCATCATTATTCTAAAGGCACATCGCTACCTACCGCTACTCTTCAAATGAAATTATGTTGTGAAATGTTGTTCTCTAAGTCACATGACACGTCCAAACCCCCCGCCATGTTGTGTGTCTAGCGTGTTAGACACGATTCGACCTAATTCGTTTCTGAGACTTGTTTAGAACGTGTTATGTTCACAGGACACGCGTGTCCTGAAAACAGGACATGTGTCCTGCTCAGAAAAGGACCCTAGCTCATGTTTTCTCATGCAAGTTGCAGCTGTGAGGTGTTTCGATGTGCAGCTAAGGGTTATCTGCCCTTACTAATGTTATTTAAAGAGGTCCCCACCCCCTCCATTTCACTCACCCTAGTAATTAATGGTAATAGTGACGTTCTCCTTTATCTTTCATTTTCATCCTTTCACTTAAAATTTTATCATTACCGTTAATTGTTTCAGGATGTTTGAGAGTGGTTCCAACCTCATTGGACTTCATATGGAGAAAGTAGAATTTTAGGTCCCATTCAAAATTCAGCAGACTTAATGGTTTTCGGGATTTCAAGATTTGCAGGATTGCAATGTTTCAACTGGATTCTATCATGTATGAGGGTATGGAACTTGCATTTAATCAAGGGCGCCAGGCCCTTTATGTACCTTGATGTTGGTGGCATTGATTGTTGAACTCTTTTGTCACGACCCCAGTAAAAATGTACCCTTCACTCAAGTATAAACTCTTCTGTAGAACTCTTCTCTTTGTCATCGTGTCAAGTGACTTGGTGGTGTATGTGCACACCAACCTTTGTCTTATATGCAAGCACTGGCCAGAGAGAAGAGTGGTTGAAGGGAAAGACAAAGATGTGGGATGTGTTTCCTGATGATATGGGTTTGGACAACAGTGTTGAGTTGGCAATGTCAACATTTATGTTAGTTTGTTAGTTACTAAGTTAGTACTAGTTGTATGATTGAATTTGAATCATCATCATCTAAATGTTTACAGTTTAATTATTTCATTTTTGTATGTGTAATTCATAATTTATATATATATATATATATATAACATGTCCTATGTGTCATGTTTCTAGGATCACCGTGCCCGTGTCGGATACTTGTATTTCCATGTCCTTCGTGTCCCCGTGTCACGTGACTTAGGTTGTGCTCATTGACGCACTAACTTCGTATAAGTGCACCACTACCAAAGCATATATTTTATTAATGTGCACTATTCCACATTATGCATCGATGCTATACATCCACTTTTAAGAGTTTGGAGTGTTCGCTCGTTAGTGTGTCGATTTCATATAGGCATCTCGTTACCGATGGATTTATTTTATTAATGTGCACCACTTTGCATGTTACAATGGTGCTATACATCCTCTTTTAATAATTTGTGGTGCTCTTCATTAAAGGTGACACGGTGTTGGGTTGAGAAAGGAGGTGCACAAACATAGATATAGATGTAAAAAATAACAAAGGCACATCACTACCTACCGCTACTCTTCAAATGAAATTATGTCGTGCAATGTTGTGCTCATTGACGCATTAACTCCATATAGGTGCACCACTAACAATGCATCTATTTTACTAATGTGCACTACTCCACATTATGCACCGGTGCTATACATCCACTTTTAAGAGTTTGCAGTGTTCGCTTGTTGGTGTGTCGATTTCATATAGGCACCCCGTTACCAATGGCTTTATTTTATTAATGTGCACCACTTTATATGTTACAATGGGGTTATACATCCTCTTTTAATAGTTTGTGGTGCTCTTCATCAAAGGTGACATAGTGGTGGGTTGAGAAAGGAGGTGCACTGTTAAATTTACATGCAGCAGTGAGAGCCATTCTCCTGAAGGATGGCCAAGACCCTAGATGTGTTCTAGGGCCCCTGGATGTGTTCCAGGGAATCCTTGCTTCGTGCTTGGATTGATCCTTGGATGTGTTCCTTGGTGGTTGATGCAAGACCCTAGATGTGTTCTAGGGCCCCCTGGATGTGTTCC
>JASDQU010101110.1:733203-764054 GCA_032191745.1 Picea mariana
TGTCTATGATCTGAACCTTGTTTATCATTTTAGCTACTTGCTTTCTGATCTTAGGTACTACTATTAAGATCTGATATACTGTTGCCTCTATATACCATAGATCAGTTCTTCTATATGCTGCTATCTCTGACTATGTTCTAGATCTAAGTTGTTTTGGCTTTAAATAATTAAAAGAAACTGTTGTTTTCAACTTTACCCTAAAATCTAACACATAGCTTTTGCATTTTCTGTTGTCAACATTTCTTTCTGAAGTTGTCACGAAACTGTTAAGAGTTGTCTGCAATCTCTTTGCAATGATTGTTCCTCCTCAGCAACAGAGTATCATCTGCAAATTTGAAATAGTTTATGGACTTAAGAGCTCTTACTATTTATATTCCTGGTTGTTGCTCTTGGACCCTGCTCTTTTCTAGGCTTCTGCCATAATAATATAGAGGTGTGGGAATCAGGGGTCATCCCTGACAGATTCCTCGTGTGACTGGGAAGGAATTGGTGAATCTTCAATTCATGAGACATGCCAACCAAGAGCTTCGAACACACGCCTTTACCCATGATATCCAATCCTCCAAAAATCCAAACTTCTTCAGAATAGCAAAGAGAAAAGAGTGGTTTACCCAGTTGAAGGCATTTTCCATATCTACCTTGATTATCATATCTTATCTCCTTGATAGCCTAATATTGTGAATTGTCTCTTGGACTAGAATTATATTTGCTATAACCAATCTGCCAGGGACAAAACCTCCTTATTCCTCTGAGATTATTTTAGAGCTCACTGTTTTTGGCCTGGCTGCTACTATTTTTGTGCAGATTTTTATACGAGATGTTTCAGAGAGAGATGGACCTGAATCTAGAAAATCTTCCAAGGTTCCTTTCATTCGAGATGAGAGAAAGGTATATTGACTTTATTCATCCATCCATTTTCCCTGTTACTCTTATTCCTTCAATATATTTCTGAAGGTTGTTCTTAATAGTTCCCCAGGCTTTCCAGAAGAAGTGGGTTGTGAAATAAGCTGGGCTGGGATCCTAGTCCAGATTCCTAGAACAAATGATATTATAAATTTCCTCTTCTGAAATAGGTTTAAGGAGTTGTTCGTTATCATCTCTTGGACAAGAAGGGGGATGCTTCTCAGTAATTCAGTTTGTGCATCAGTTCTGTCAACTGGCAGTTCTGTAAATAAATCCTCAAAGTCATCATAGGCTGCTAGCTTTATGTCTGCGAAGTCAAACACTTTGGATCCATTTGCCAAGGCAACTTACTGTTTTTGTCTCACTGTTTTAGCCAGAAGCTCCTTGATTTTAATCTCCAATATGCCTCCTCTTCATCAGATGCCTTGATTAGGAGGACACTGGTATCCCTTTCGAATTTTTTCGGTTATCTTAGGTGTATCCATCTTCTTCAATATTTATTTGAATTTCCTCCAGCCTTTTTTCCCAAAGTTTCCTTTGTGATCCAGGGTCAGAGATATTGGATTTCACCCGGGCTTTGCCATCTGATTTTACGTCTTTTGATTTTTTGCACCCAGATGTCAGAGGGAGACTCGTAGAGGTTCAAAGGGGCAAACCAAGATGCCAAAAGTAATTCAGAGAAGTCATTACGGTTAAACCAGGTCAGATTGAACCTGAAGGAGATTGAACCATAATCCCTAGGGCAGGGAAAGTTAAGAGCTATAGGTTTGTGATCCGAAACAGAGCAATGAATGATTTCAGATGAGAGACAAAGGTTGTCTTCTAAAACGAAGTCTTGTGCGAGGAATCTATCAAAACATTTTGCAATGAAGCCAGGACCAACCATTTTATTGTTGCATGAGTAGCTGCCCTTTTTTAGCCCAGCATCCATCAGGTACTATTTAGACATGATATCCTCTACTAGTTCTCTACAGGGATCTCTAAAGATGGAGTCTCCTTTTTCATGATCTAGGATGAGGTTAAAGACCCTGGCCAGGATTATGTTCCGGGGAACCTCTGTGACAAAATCTTGTATGGAGATCCAGCACTTCCACTCTTCTTGCCAATATTTGGGCATAGAGGTTGGTGACTTGAAGTTTCCTGCCAGATTGGATTTCAGTAGAGCAGAGTGTAATCCAATTTTCTGCCTGTCCATTCTGTTCCAGGAGGAGCAAGGAGGAGTTCCGGGGTTGCAAGCCCTCCAGGGGCACCTCTCACTTCTTTAACCTTCCTCGCACGGCTTTTTCATGTGCAAGTTTTGAGTGTGTTAAAAGAATCTTGGCTCAATTTAATCTCATGGTAAGACAAAAGTAGATTTATCATTTTACATTATTAATTGTCTTCTTCTATTTCTTTCTTCCAATGATCCTAATTATCTACAATTCCAAGAGGATTTTCATTGCTTACCTGGTTTTGATGTAGAGCCTGCCACAAAAGTTTGCATGAGGCTTAGTTAGATACCCACGTTTTAGTCCTTCTTGTTTTGCCTTCTTGAGCCTGCTTTTACTGCTTTCCGTTGGATTTTCTTGGGTACTATTTGGGGGATTTGATGGGATTGTGCTTCTCTCATTCGAGTTTGCTATTCCCTGATCCAAGTCTCCCTGTGATTGATTTTCCTTTCTTTTCTTTTTTTTTTTTTGCCGGGGGGGGGTTGGGGAGCAAAGGGATCTTGAATGAAGATTTTCTGAGGTTCTATGGGCTGCCCAACAGGCCTGTCATTTGACCTCTTGTTGGGCACTATGTTTGGGTACTTTCAAACTGTTTTACTTTCTGTTTTAGGACAGCCTTCTTGCTGTTCAAAACAGCCCACTAAATCTGAACTTTGCCCTCTCAAAATGTACCCACAAATCTTTGGTTTGATGCTCTTTAATGCCTCTTGTTATAAGGATAAATTATGGATGGTTTTTCTGTCCAAGTTAGCCTTCAATAACATGCATTAAACATCAAACACACCTCTAGGATCTTTAACAACCTAGCACTGAAAATACTAAGCAAACATGACAAATGAACACGTGTAGTTTTTGGTCAACATGACCCTAGAAAATCCCCCATGGGGAAAACCAGTAAAAGAGATAGATATATATTGGAGATCTCGAAGCAATAGTACAACAAGGAAATAAATACAAGTGAACCTGGTACAATAGCAACCCAACTCAAGATGCTTTGCAGTTCCTTGTAGATGTGTCTGCTAGCCCTTGAACAAAGGTGCCCTTGACTTGGTGCACCCTCCTCTCTTTGCTATGCCCTTTGCTTGCCTACTAGTGATGTAGACTTGCCCCTTTGCCTTGGAGAATGCTCCCAATGCTATGGTGTGCCCTTGCCTTGGTGCGCCCTCCTCTCTTTGATATGCCCTTTGCTTTCCTGCTAGTGATGTAGACTTGCCCTTTTGCCTTGGAGAATGCACCCAATGCTATGGTGCGCCCCTTGCCTCTCACAACTATGTCCTTGGCTTGCCTGCCACACCAAACTGTGCGCCCTCACACACTAGTGTGCCCCCTCTACTCAAGAGTGTGCCCCTCACTAGTGTGTGCTCCCTTCAACTAGCAATGTGCCCTTGCTTGCTTGTAGTGCGCCCCTACTACAATAGTGCGCCCAACCTCAAGCTCAAGCTCCTCTCCAAACCCTTGCGCGCTTCTTTTCCTCAAGATTGCGCCCTTGAACTCATGCGCCCTCCTTCTCCTCAAGAATGTGTCCTAGCTCAACTCAAACCCTCACTTGCTCTCTTCCTCCTCACTCAACTCTCTCGTGTGAAGAATGAATCTCATCCTTACTGTTTTGCCTCCTTTAGCCTCTCTTTGGCCAAACCTAAAAGATCAATGGCCTAGATTAGATCTAGCCAAGTCTAATCAAAGGGTGAGATCACTTCTCATAAATCTCACTTAGAAATCCACTTTACTCAAGTTTCCATAGTTTGCTTTATGTCTATTAATTCACCCACTTTGTGAATTAATTGTCACTTTATGACTTAAGTGACAAATTTCAATTTATGACTTAAGTCTCCTAAGTCAATGTGAAATTAGAACATAAAGTAAAGGTAGAAGGGTAATAGTCTCCCCCTTTGTGTTTAGAGACTCACAAACACAAGGGGACCACTTTCCTTGGTACTCAAATCTCAACATTGAATGCTGATCCCATCTGAATGTTAAGAGATGATGAAGTTGGGATTAGGACAGCACCTTGCAGAACAAGTGCTTCTTTTTCCATTGGATCTTGCCTTCTTCCTGTGTTGATTTTTCAATATTTCTGTTGTGTTTTCTTTCTTAAGTTGCTTCAGGATCCAGAACTGTGCATTTGTTTGTTCTAATACTGGAGGGGCATTCTGTGAGCCCGGATTAAAATTCCCAGGAGGAGATTCCCCCTTTCCAGTTAACTTTCCTGTTTTTTTCAAAGGCTAGTTGTCTGATGAAATCTCAGGAGGAAGTTTCCAGTTTTGTTGATTCTGATTTTGCTTTCTTCTTCTGGACTTTGAGGCTCTTTTGAAGCCATCGTCATCTTCATATGGAAGGAAAACTTATCGGGGAACCTTTTTGGGGCAATCATTTGCAAAGAGGCCATATTCATGGCACCAATTACATTTCAAAAAAATTATATCACCACCCAATTTTTGGGTAAGGACCCAGCCCTTTAGTTGGTGTTCAATTGTCTCAGGCAATCCTTCTTTCTAGATCACCCTCTGCAGTGTTACACAGATCCTGTCACAAGCATAGATCCCTGATTTTGGTTCAAATTTATCTACATATCTGCCCAACCATTTTCTGATTTGCTCTAATGACTGGTCGTCACAGAAAACCAACGATGTCAAGTTTTACACACACGAGAGCATAGTCGGGAATGCACATAAGAATGAGAGGGAATAGATTGATACATTATTGAGTCATGCAATGTCTCATTACATAGTTGTAGAAAGGGGAGTAGTTATGTTAACTCCCAAATACTTAATCTTCTAATGACTACATAAATTAACTCATGATTACATAACTTTATTATAAAGACCTGATTTGGAAGAAATCTACACGTTGAGCTTCAAAATCTCACTAGCCCGATGGCAGTCTGCGGCTGAGGTTTCCCTGGCCGCAGACCTCTCGTACCAACTTTTCGCCCGCGCACAGATCTCTCTGCAGCCTCCTTCGGCCTAAAACTTTCTTCCCCTTGGCGATTCTTCGTGATCTAGAGTCTTCCTTTCTTGGGTTAGCCTGCAGGGAGGTCTCCACCCCTCCCATTCCTTGATCTTGCGCGGATGGGACATCTCTTTGGTTGATGGCAGCGGCTCTTCATTTTATCTGCAGTCTATTTAGGTTATGTTGTTTCGACACACTGGATCTTTGAACCCTCTGCTCAGACTTGCTTCTTTTGGGTGGGCTTCGATGCTCGCAGATTGGTTGTACCGTTGGTGTTTGCTCTGGGAGCGGATCCGTTTTATGGTATCGAGTTGCAGTCTTGCTTATGGGTGTTGTTGCGGAGTGCTACCTTTCTTCTCAGATCTGTGTTTTTCTTGGAGAGGTCTCTAGCGAGGTCCTTGCTTTATTTTGCTCCTTATTTGCGGTCCCTCCCACTGGGTTCTTGCTTCCTGGCGGGGGTTATGGCAGTTCCATCACTTTGAGGTCCATGGAGTGGGCGTGCGGTTCCTGGTCTTACTGTTGTTGGTTGGGGTCTTCATCAATGTTGTTGCTTTCCGATTCAGCGGATGTGAAGGTTCTCATACCTCTCTGACCTAGTCCATCCGGCCACCAGGGTTTGTTTGGATTGTACTATGTGGAGTTTTATTCTGTGACGGGCTCTCTTGTACCGGGTTTCAGGCCTATTAGGGGTTTCTATGAGCTCCTGTCTTTTTCCTTTTGGCTCTCCAGCCAGTTTTTCTTTATCCCTTTGGGATCTCTACCTAGGTTTGGGTCGTGCTTCTGGCACCTACAGAATGTAATTTGGTTCTCTTTGGATTAATAGAATTACGCTTTTTTGTGAGGAAAAAAAAAACTTTATTATAAAGACCTTGTTACCATATATATTGCATGGAGTTGTACATATGGTT
Source organism: Picea mariana (assembly GCA_032191745.1). NCBI lineage: Eukaryota > Viridiplantae > Streptophyta > Pinopsida > Pinales > Pinaceae > Picea > Picea mariana. Next base: position 739,172 of record JASDQU010101110.1, read on the forward strand.
CTTGGTCACATGAATCCAATTTTGGCACGTTCATATCTTGATCCTAGCCTTGAAAAGGTTGGGATGTTGGTGGAGGCAACCGGTACCATGGAATAAGAAGTAGCTTATGTGGTGGATTGTCATGGCTTGGTTTTTCAGGATGGCATATATTGGTCGATGGAGCTTCAGGGTTTAGAAATTTGTGGTTATGATGCTTTGGTAGATTATGAGATGCTTTTGGACCCTATGGTGTATCATTGGTGGATGTTGTCATTGTTACCCTTGGGCTCCTTTTATTATGACCGCCGTTCGTGGTAGGTGTGCTAGGAGGCACCAATCCTATTATCATGATAAGTGTGCTAGGAGGCACCAATCCTATTCTCATGGTACAAAACTTAGTAAAGTATCCCCTTGGATGATGACATATATGTGAAAATGATTTTATATTATTTTATGAGAGGGTAAGTTTAATATTATACATAGAGCCACCCCTATGTTATCAATAACCAAAGTAATGAAAAGTCATGCCATAAAAGTGAGGGGGCACTTGTTAAATATGGAGCTGCAGCCCTCATACATATACCCATGTGCTTTTAAGGGCACATATGTGGAGGTGGGAAATTATTTTTTATGAGCTTTTCATGTTAATCTAAAGCATTTGTAATGTATATGAATGGGGTCAACATATATTATTTTGAGGAGCCATGAGTAAAATTCCCTATGAGGTCGCCCTCACTTGCAACCATAGTACATGATTTAAACACATATTATATTATTATGTGGAAAGGGGACTGCCTACACCATAAAGTTGTGTTCCCTCAATATGCCTAGGCCCTAGACCCTCGAATTCCTTCATCCATATGATGGCATGTCCACTCATTATAATTATGATGGAAACAAATTATGGTTGGGGTCGGCTTACTAAAGTTACTATTCATTTGTTAAAGTTACTATTCATCTGTTATTAGCAACCATGGGATTAACTTTATATGACCATGGACACATTTTCTGCTGTCGTCTTGTATGGCCTAGTCGTCGACCTTCGGACCAATCGTTATGCATATGTGGATAGAGTCGTGAAGGTTCCAATGAATTGTGGATGGTGCCTTGAGCTGTTGGACACCATATTATGATAACTTCCATACATGGATGTGGACCCAAATCAAATATTCGAGGGGTACCATACAGCGAAATCGAGGAAGCATGGTGGCGTGTTATGGGTGTTGTACAAAATTCGAATGGTTTACTCAGACGCATTTTTAAACCTGTACCAATTTGGTCCCATCAAAGGCATGAAGTTGCCTCATCTTTTATCTTTGTGCTTGCGAAGTCGTGGGTCCACACACCATTCGATTTTCATATCAGCGCAAGAGTTGGAGCATGGGGACAGCATGTATGAATCTATCTACATATTTTGTGGAGCCGCTAATGTTGAAACTTCTTAGCATAATATGTGAGTTGGAGTTGGTAACTTGCCTCAATTAGTTCCACAAAGCGTGCATATGAAGAGAATATATCTTTGGAGCTATTTTTTTATTAAGTCGAGCTAGTCGACTTGGATTTTTGTTTCATATATGGGGCATCATAAAGGTGGGCCAATTTAAATGATTACTCTTGAAGGCTATTTTTGTACACATGGTCATTCACCTAGGAGGATATTGGAGCTTGGTCAACCACATTGGGGCTCTTTTTGTACACATGGTCATTCACTTAGGAGGATATTGGAGCTTGGTCAACCACGTTGGGGAGGTCTATACTTCCAGCACTTTCTATAATAAAAGAGTTATTGTTTTTTTTAATTGTAAGAGGTTTATTGTTTTTTTTAATTGTAAGAGGTGAGCTAGAACCTCTATTTAAAGAGCAGCTCCCTCACTGGTTGACCGTTGGATTTGGGAGGACTCCCTCCCTTGGAGCTTAATGCAATATTTTGGATGTGTTTGGAGGAGCTACACAACTGTCTTATGCATGAGGTTGTCATTCATACTTTTATTGTTGCTTCTGTTTTGTTGGGATTGCTTTTGACATATGCTAAAGTTGTAAGAACTTGATATACTACTTCCATTTTCACTTGAGGTTATCATTGGAATTTCGTCTATGATTGTATTTCCTTCTCTATTTATGGATGAATCAATGTTTTAAAACTCGGACTCGGCCTCCGAATCAGTGGAGGGTCAACTCCGCCTCGGACTCAAACTCGAGATTGACTCAAACTGATTTGATTCCAATGACTTGGTTTTACTAAAAAAATACAAAAAATATTTAAATTTAATAAAAACAATATATTTTAAAGATTACAAACCATTAGAGACAGATTATTGCAAAGTCTACTCATGTACATTGTATATACAATGCAAGGCCCACATCATTACCTGTGCCTAATCAGCCATGTTGACCAAGTTTCAAATTTCCCTATCCATTTTTCAGTGGGTTTATATCTTAGTTCTTGGTTTACATGTGGGCTTATATCCTTCCATTCATTGTTGAATATACTACTTAATAAAATGTTTTACTGCTGTTGTTGAGTTTAAGATTTAATATTGCCTTGATAGATTGTGACTTCCTGAACCTGCTTGATTGGGGCCTCATCTCCCACATGTATGTGTAAATATAGAGACAGATATGGAACTTTTAAGAAAACATAATTGAACCGGCTTCAACCTCCAACAGCACTGCTATTTTTGCAAGTCTTCCAACAGCATGTTGCCTGCTAAATCTCTAAAAAAACTACACTATCCTCTGGATAAGTGTTATTGATAGAACCTGAGACTACAGGTTTGTGATACCTGATGTGGTGAATCACCCAAATCTTCAGATTCTTCAACACAGTTTCATGTTGAATCTCACAGGTCTTCCAATAAGGCTTCTCAGCATGTTTTGTTCCTTCTGATAAGACTTAGAAGAATAAAACCCCTGGATCTAATAGCATTTGAAAAGGTCTTGACTCAACTGAGTCAAGCCTTGACTCGGCCGAGTTGACCAATTTGGTGCTAAACCGGCCAAGTCAAGCCCTGACTCGATCGGTTCAGCACCAAACCCAGTCACCCAAGTCAACAGGAGGGATGAGTCAGACCGGTTTGAGGTTGGCTCCATCAACTCGGTCGAATCTGAGTCCAAATCAACCGGTTTTTTATATACTGGGATGAATACACATTAACCTAACTCCTGATAGTTGTAAATCTCTTTAAGTGTTGGATGTTGTCTACATATGTAACTTCCTTAGCCATATCTCTGCAATTTAGGGCAGCAAGGAAGGAGTTCATACAGCTTGTATTTTTCAGCCATATTGTCCTCTTTCTACTTTTTGTACAACCTCCCATTTGATGCCTCGTTTGACTCCATCACCCATTGATAAGGCACTAGTTTCCAATCCACCATCCGCCTTTGTTTCAACAACTTTTACAAACTTGTTTCACTGGAATTTACTCTCTAAACCACCTTTGCACTCCATTGCCCTAGAATTCCAACAATCCTAATTAGGGAATCCTCCCTTGGGTCGGAGAGGAGCCAGCCTAAAGAGCAGAGGGGAGTTGGTGAGGTGACAATGGTCGACCCCCTAGTTACCCCAATCTATCCTCTAGGTGCTATGGACTTTTACACTTTCATGATGACAGATTGAGCGATAATAAACCCTAAGACTTTATTACATCTAATCCAAACATGGACTGACATGAGTATTTCTTCCTCGGGATCAAAACTCAAAGACCAATGATTAAGATAAACGCCATAAACGGGACCCAAAAACCAGAGTGGTCCTCTGAAAATTTTATCTCAATCTTCTCTGTTCAAACGAAAAGGAGAAAAAACTCTTAACAAAGTCACAGGTTTTCTTGTGGGAGAGGGATCCAATTCCGATTGATCCATCCTTCCAACGTCCACGGGTTTCAACAAGCCCCACTCAATTTCTCAACAAGGGGATTTAAAAAAAAAACATGAAAGCTTGGTAGACCAGAATTCCCAACATAACCAGGATTTGGGGAACCCCATCCATATGCTTAACAAAGCAGGATGTTGGCCCATTCTTATTCTGCTTTCTTTTCCAGCAGCTTAATCTGTGAGAGCCTTGAAGGCTGCACCTGTCTTAGCAAACGTATGAGATAGAAAAGGGGAGCTTGTGCCCCCCCTTTTTGGTAGCATTGAGTGGGAAACCCCATCCATATGCTTAACAAAGCACGAGGTTGGCCTATTCTTATTCTGCTTGCTTCTCTAGCGGCTTAATCTGCGAGAGCCTTGAAGTCTATGAAGATTTTAATGACAAAAACAGAAATATCTCATTCATACATTTTGTCAAACACTTGACTAATCTGAGATCTTAGTCTTTAATAAATGTCTTTAAAACAGAAAGCAACTGAAAGCTAAAATACTTAAGTCAAGCAAATCATTGACCCATACTCTGATAGTGCAACAATTTAGACATGTGATTTTGGTCCAACGACCAGGGCAAAAACCCCACTGTGGGGAAAAACCTTAGAGAGATTATTTCTATTATTCAAGAGCAAATCTGAAATTTCTTTTACAACCCAGAAATTTAATGATTCCAACAAATTCAGAAAATGCAAATTAACTTATCTCTGCCATCTGATTTCTCTCTAGAAATTTGTGCCAACAGAAACAAGCTTCTAAATTGCCCACACATGCCACAAACTACAGCCCGATTTTTGCCTGGGAAACAACAGCAATAAATACATAGTAATCTGACTTGGGAATTGCACCAGCAGGCACAGTATGACCTGTATGGACTTCTGCCTTGAAAATTGTGCCTTCATCTTGCTGTACGAACTGTCCTCTCTCTGTATCGTATGTTCTTTCTCCTGCTGTATGGAGTGCATGATGTCACTGTCTTGGGAATCATGCACTCTGATTCACTTTGGAAACTTTGCTCTAGAAATCTGATCTCTCTCTCTTTTTCTTCTCTGTGTTTTTCTTATTTCCCAGACATGTATATGTACTCTCTCTTTTCCCAAGAAACCCTTACATAACCAACTCAATCTAATGGCTATCATAAGTCTAATATGAGGGCTCACATTTAATGCTCCTCATTAATTACAAAGTAAGTAATAAATGCACATTAAATACTCTTTGGTCCCACAACTTAAAATCACTTTATAAAGTGATAAAGTACATTCACTTTATAAAAGCACTTTATTTAAAAAGTCACTTTACAGTTAAAACATGCCTAGGAAACATGACTTTATGTCCCCCCCATGACAAAACACAAAAACATGAATGAGGACATCCCTTGTTAAATTTCAACACTCCCTCTTAACGAGGGAGGTCCTCCTGACATTTCCACTTCCAGGACCATTCCCCGACTTCAAGCTATCTACAGTGGTTGCTCCCTCTGAACTTGGATGCTGCCTCTGAACTAGTTTGGTGGAAGTGTGCCTTCTATTAATGCTTCGAGAAATCATATCTCGTCTCTAAGCATTTTCTAACTGGCTTAACTCATACCAGTTTATCTTTCTGCTAGTACTAGATCCCTTAACTGACGACTAACATTCGGGTGCACCTTCAGTCCTTTGAGCTTCTTGCTCCCTCTAAGTCAAATATCCAACTTGACTAACCTCCCACAAGCTGGCCAAGCACTGTGTATACTCTGCCTCTTCGTTCTCCAATCAGAATTGTCCTGATGGGAACCTCATCTACTGCATGGATATGAACATAACCACGTTCAAAAGTGATTACATATCCAGCATCCTCTAGAGTTGAGACTGAGAAGAGATTAACTCTTAGCCCTAGTACAAACGATACCCCTTCTACTTCCAGGATCTCTCTGAAGTCCAACAGAAACCTGACACTGTCGACTCCTCTGATCTGGAGAGTCCCATTCATGACATGATCAGGACCAATCTCAGATGTGAACAGAAATGAGTCCAATATTCCTGTCATATGACTGGTGGCCCCACTGTCCACCATCCAAGTCCTATCAAACTCAAAATTGTTGTTGTTTCTGCTAGAAACAATGGAGATGAGAAAATTATTTCTCAAATTTCTCATTAAAGTCATTTACCTCTGCAAAGGTTGCTACCTCTTTCTCCTTCTCCTTTTCCTTTGTCCCCTTCTTGTTGGGACATTGTGCTGCATAGTGGCCATATTCATCGCATGCAAAGCAAGGAACTTTGTTGATGTCAATCCTAGAACCCTTCTTGCTTTTTCCCTTGCCCTTTGACAAAAGAGCAACATTCTCCTCAACATCTCCCTCTCCTCCCTTCTCTCCATTCATCTGGATCTCCTCCTGAGTGAAATCATCCCAAAGTCTGCTCCAATCTGGAAGTTTTTCACGTCCCACAATGCATTTCACAAAGACTTCCCAATCCTTGGTAAAGCCTTTCAAGGCTATCCTCACAAGCTCTGAATCAGAGATGACTTCCCCCACAACTGCCAGTTCGTCCTTAACTTGTGCCAACCGGTTAAGATATGGAACCACACTCTCACCCTTGGTCATCTTGATTGAATGTAGTTTATCTTTGAGTGCCATCTTTCGGTTTTCATTCTTAGCCTCGTATAGATTTTTTAGTGTCTCCCACATTTCTTTGGTTGTCTTCTTTTCAGCCAGGTGTGGGACGAGTGGATCCTTTACTCCATCCAAAATGAGTCTCTGGGCTTTGGCCTCTTTGACTTCATGTATATCCAAGGCAATAGGATCGTTGGAGGGAGGAACTACCACAATAGTGACAAGAGCCCACAGTTTGTTTTCTTTAAAAATATTTGTCATTCTAAGCTTCCATTGCAAATAGTTAGAAATACCATCTAACCGGTCCTCAAGTCTGATGGAAGCAGCCATATTCAAACAATTATTCCCCTTTTTCTTTGCCCAACTCTGAAATCAAATTCTACACAATGCACTTCTTGCAAAGCCCTTACTCTGATACCATGAAGATTTTAATGACAAAATCAAAAATATCTCATTCATACATTTTTTCAAACACTTGACTAATCTGAGATCTTAGTCTTTAATAAATGCCTTTAAAATAGAGAGCATCTGAAAGCTAAAATACTTAAGTCAAGCAAATCACTGAACCATACTCTGATAGTGCAACAATTTAGACATGTGATTTTGGTCCAATGACCAGGGCAAAAACCCCACTGGGGAAAAACCCTAGAGAGATTATTTCTATTATTTAAGAGCAAACCTGAAATTTCTTTTACAACCCACAAATTTAATGATTCCAACAAATTCAAAAAATGCAAATTAACTTATCTCTTCCATCTGATTTCTCTCTAGAAATTCGTGCCAACAGAAACACGCTTCTAAACTGCCCACACGTGCCACAAACTGCACCCCAATTTCTGCCTGGTAAACAGCAGCAATAAATACACAGTAATCTGCCTCAAGAATCGTGCTAGAAGGTACAGTGTGACCTGTACATACTTCTGCCTTGAAAATTGTGCCTCCCTCTTGCTGTACAAACTGTCCTCTCTCTGTACGGACTGTTCTTTCTCCTGCTGTACAGACTGTATGATGTCACTGTCTCTGATTTACTTTGGAAACTTTGCTCTAGAAATCTGATCTCTCTCTCCTTTTCTTCTATGTTTTTCTTATTTCCCAAACATGTGTATGTACTCTCTCTTTTCCCAAGAAACCCTAACTTAACCAACTCAATCTAATGGCTATCATAAGTCTAATCTGAGGGATCACATTTAATGCTCCTCATTAATTACAAAGTAAGTAATAAATGCACATTAAATACTTTTGGGTCCCACAACTTAAAATCACTTTAAGTGATAAAGTACATTCACTTTATAAAAGCACTTTATTTAAAAAGTCACTTTACAATTAAAACATGACTAGGAAACATGACTTTATGTCCCCCCTGTTGACCGCCTCTTCAACTAGGGGGTCAACTCCATGTACCATGAAGATATGCATCAACAGATGCAAACATGTTGAAGACTTTTTGGTTTTACAGGGCATTTTTTGCTCCAGCACACAGTTTTGTAAGCGGGATTACCGCACCCCTGCGCGGGTTTATAATGTAATAGGTCTACATGGATCATGTTAGGTCGGTTGCCTTAGGGTTTCTTCATTAGGAGAGTTCCATTCACTGAGTGTTTTTTATCCTCCGGAGGTTAATGTGGCCTAACCAGCCGGGTTAATCTCCCTTGAGTTTTTCACTCCCACCCAATAAAGCCTCCAAAGTGGTAAAAGGCATCCTAATGAAGTCATTCCTAGGTAGCTAGTGTTTAGGAATGTTATAAATGACCATGTAAGACAGCACGCGAAACTTCGTGGAATTCCGTCAAGTATAGCTAGGTTTTTTTAAGGTTCCGAATTAATTAATTAATTAATTTTGGGTATTTAATGTAAAACTTAGGTCCCGGGATCTTTAATAGGGGTATTTGTAGTCAAAAGAAAGTTAATGAGACCCCCTAAACCCATGGACCAAGTTTCAACTCAGTCGGACAAGTCTTGCTAGGTTTTTTATCCACTTAGGAGATTTTCGGAAAAATGGCGGTTTTAATTGCCAAACCCAAGACATGGGAAAATGTCAATTTTGTAATAATGAGTCAAATCAGGGAAAATAAGTGGCAAATAGTGATGAGAGAGACCCCACCATATCTTTCCTACCCTTTTAACCCCCCATTTAGTTAAAATTAATTTTTAATTTATTCCCACTTAAAGAGTACGTCCCCCTTACCCACGTGAAGGTTATTACTCATGTAGTTTGAGTGGTAGGCCCCTCCTTCATGAGGTGCGCCATACCTCTACCATCCACGTCCTCTTTGGAGTGTGGACTGCACACTCCTCCCACATTCCAACCTCATGCCTCCCTCCTCACCTCACGTATTCCTCACGTTTTCCCTCTAGACGTCACGCCTTTCCTCTTTAAAAAAATGGAGTTTTCAAACATTAAATTGGAGTTTTGTTTTGAAAGAAAGCGTGAGTTTCTCCCTTCCACCAATCGCATGCCATTTAGGCGTGTGCCATACTCTCCTCCCACATGCCCTCATTCACTCTCACGCTTTCCCTCAAACTCACGCTTTATCCTCAGTTTATTTGAGAAATGTGTCAAGCAGAGATGGAAACATCTCATTAAAAGTGGAATGAAAGCATGGATCTCCTCCTTCAACCCATACGTGGGTCTCCTCTTGCTTATTTCGCCCCCTCCTTTCCTTGCTTTCTCCTCATCACTTCATCCTACTTTCCTTTCCCCTCACCCTAAAAGCCATGCATCTCATTGGTTTGCATTGCCTTTGAGTTGTTTTCACCTTTGGATCTTTGACAAGTGTTGAAGATCCAAGAGGGGTCTCCTTAGCTTCTCAAGCTATTTAAGAGACCACTCACTCCCTCATTCATCACCTTTCATTATTGCACTGTTATGCTACTATTTTCTCACCATCTTATTCTCTTCCTCTCTAATCATTATTGTCACCTTTCTTCATTGGTGTGGCTCTTGAAGAACTTGTAGTAATTAGTTGCTACAACTTCTTCCATTTGGATAATAAAAGAAAATGCTTTGGAGGATACACGGATCTCAAGATTTGTCTAGGCTCTTTGCATGCATATGAGGTGAAATCGTTTTGTTTTAAATATTTGTGTGATTATAGGTAGATTGTTGGGTAAAGTAGTTTACTTAACTAAGTTTAGTGATTGTATAATTGCTAGCTTATTTGATTTGCATTTACTAATGATTGAAAGTAGTTTGATTATTAATATATGCCATCACTATCCATCTTCGTCTCACATTCTGTTTAAGCTTTGCAGGACACTTCAAGGAGAGGATATTAGGATAAGTTCAAGCACGGATTTACCCTTACTTCTCACTTACACTCCAAATTATTTCTGATATTGTTCACCTTATCTCATTCTTCATTTTGGTAGCTAACATGCTTAGATAGGTCACCTAAAATCGTATAATTTTCTGGTTTATATATGTAAGAAATTTCTGCCTAAAAACAGAAATTTCATTGACTTTTTGAGTGTTTTGCAGCTCAAATCAGCAAGCAATAGCTTGCTGATTTTTGCAAGTTCTTACCAGGACAAGAGGGCATGTTGTCCAAATCACATGCACAACACACCCTCCAAACAACTCCTCTCACTAGGTAACGTTTTCTTCTTCCCGATCTACTCTAAAATACTGTAAACGCAAGCCCGAAGAAGTTGTACCCAAGCGGCTTGCTTTCCTTTCAGTGTTTACTTTGCAAGCTTAGCTAGATTAGTCGTGATTTCTACATGCATGCTTAACTTAAAATAATCTAGAGTAGATCTCATAACACATGCTAGCTTCGAGCCCGTGGTGGCTTAGATTAGATCTTTATTTTCCGTTGCATGCAAGTTTCAGTTTATCTAATCTTTATATTACACATGTGCATGCTAACACTGGTTTCATAAAGGCATAAAGTAATCATCCTTTACAATTCCACAAGTTACTTTCAGTTCTTACACTTCACATGTGCAATCTAATAAACTAAGAACTCAATCATTAAATCCCGTTTGGGTCCCCAAGGCCTTTTCCGGAAACTAAAATTTAACTTGCAATCCATTGTCTAAAGGCTTCAGCCTTCTTATGTTTCAATTTTCAGTATTTTGGCAATTTCTTGTTGAGCAAGCTACAAGCACTCAATCACACTTCGCAATATTTAGCTCATAGGTCTAAAATTTATTAATTAGACTTAATAGGACACCTTAACTCACCATCTTCGCCACTTAAAAACTGGGGTTTTGAGGAAAGCCACGAAAAGTTTTCCGGAGTACTCGGCCTTAGGGTTTACCTGTGAAGCTAGGGTAGGCCTCGTTGCCTCACTTCATGAGCATCCAGCAACCACTTGGTAATAGGGGGAGGAGAGTTTTGGGTTGACACCTAGATAGAGCTAAAATTAATCTCATACTTAACCACTTAATTCAATTTTCATTCTACAACATCAAGCAATACAGTTACACACTTGCAAGCTCACTGGTCTCACTGTGTTTCAATCTACATTCATATGCAAGTTGATTTATCTGTTGTAGAATAAATATTTAAGTGGTTATATCTTTGTCATCTGGAACTTACTTTACATTTGCCAGCTTTCATCTATTTTGTTCCTTTGTCTCGTGGTGTGATCCTTCAAAAAGTGTGCATCCACCTGGAGGCATTCTCTTGATTGGGTCTTGAGTGTTTTGCGTCTCTTGGCCATTGAAAAGCAGTCCAACAAAACTCTATCTGTTGTGAGCATGCTTGGCTTCATGTGTTGATGATTGTTTTATCTTGAGTATCTTTAATTCTTGCACATGCGAGTAAACTTGTTAGTATATTGTATATCTTGTTTATAGTCTTAATCTGTGTATCTGATATATTCTTTGTGTCTAGTTGTATCTATCTTGTTGTAATACTTTGTAACTTGTAATTATCTTGTAACGAACATCCCCTTAACTTAGTTGACCCCATTGCCCAATCTTAGGCACTAGTCTTAGCTGCCCTAGGAAAAGGTCTGACTCTCATACTTAGATAGTTGTATCTTGCATTTGTTGATTGACATCTTAGGCTAGATTTCTCTTAACCTTTTAACTAATTAAAATCAACTCCTAGAACACTTAATCGTAAATCTCATCTAGTAACTAGGGTCTACCCCCCTTGGCTTCCCTAGGAGTTAACCTAGACAGAAGAGGTTCAAGTCAAAGTGACAGCGTGGGCTTTGAACCTAGGCATTGTGCCTCCGAGGACACACTAAGTGAGCAGAACTTAGCCCATGTTTGCAAGTGTGTATAAGGACGGCAACACCCCCCATGACAAAACACAAAAACATGAATGAGGACATCCCTTGTTAAATTTCAACAGGCTGCAGCTGCCTTAGAAAAAGGATGAGAAAGAAAAGGGGATCTTGTGCCCCCCTTTTTGGTAGGCATGGAGAGAGTCAGCAGTCCCTAGCAGAACCTACCTAAGTAATAATTATAAATGAAACTACAACCAAGCTATATACAAAGTATTTTGCATTTAGGCACTCCATTTTTCCTTGTAACCTCTGGATTCTGCAACGAAGTTATATAGAAAGAGACTTTTTCCTTTAGGCCATTTTATAATTTCCTTGCAAACTCTGGTTCTACAATGTTTCCTGTTCTTCTTGAAGAGGCATAGCACCAATATCACTCTACAATCCTTCAACACAAGTTACAAATTAAGAGAACAGGATATCACATAGATTACAGTAATAAACATGCAAAATTATTAACATCTGCAGATTCATAAATGAGGGTCTCAATGAAAACCGCGAATAGGAAAGAAAAGACAGTGGCATACCTGATGTTTTTCCTTCCATTTTAAGAAGAACTCGTTACCTAACAATTCGAATAAATGATCTCTCATTTCATCATTTGTCACAAGCAAACATTTGAATCTCACAGCTGCATATAGCCAGTACCTGAAGCACACATTTTCCATCTTAGAGACTAAGCAACTAATAGAAATTATTCTGAAACGCAAAGAAACATGCACCACAGGGATGTGGAGCACAAGAGTAGTGCATCCAGACCTAAGGACTTAAAGATCCAATCTATACATATAACATTTCATCACTATTTGTCATAGTTCATCTTTCAAGGAGGTCAATCTGTGCTTGATTCAGCTACTAAATATTTTGTCCTTGTTGGTAAAAATCTAGATGAAAAATTGATTTATGGCAGAGAGGGTAGAGCAGTTCCTGCTAGCAGATCAGCAATTTAACAGTAGTTTAAGATTTCTCTTTTTGAGCAGCACAAGTTCATTCAAAGTTCAAACTGTAATCTTTAAATGTTAACAGTCATTATTTGTAAGAAACCTGTTTATATGAATGCTCAGAAATTTGCTTTGTATTCAAGCTCTTTTATATAGCATATTTCTTTTTATATTTCCATTAATTGTCTAGACTTTGGATGCTCTTGTATGCACCAGATGTCTGTTTATGTGTGTTGTCTACATTGAAATGCCATGCTCTCTAAACCTAAGTTGCACGAAACGTGGAAACATGTACAAGCTTCTGACACGGGAATTCTTGGAAACATGCTTACCCCAAAATGGGTATGTGAGGGAAACACAGCATAATAAAAATATAAAATATATAGATATATAGTTTTTTTTAAATAACACATTATCTTGCAAGAAAATAAGAAAGATACACATAAATGACATTTTAGAGGGAAACCCATCTCTACATTAACTATCATAGATGATTACATGCTGCAAAATCTCATAGCTTGGTGGTCTTGACTCTTGACTAATGCCAATCCCATACCCTCATGCATGATAGAATCCAGTGGAAACGCTACAATCCTGCCAACCCTAAAATCCAGAAAACTGTTAAGTCTACTGAATTCTGAATGGAATAAGAAATTCTACTTTCCCCATATGAAGTCCAATGAGGTTGGAACCACTCTCAAACATCCTGAAAAAATCACTGGTAATATTAAAAATTTAGGTAAAAGGATAGAAAAGGTAAGATAAAGGAGAATGTCAACTTTTGCTTTAAGAGTTTAATATTACTAGTAATTACCAATGCGACAAACTCCTCATAGCTCAATCCCCTATCTTTGTTTTGCCTTACAGGATCATCGACACAAACAGGGCAATATTTTCCTATGGGTTCCACGCCCTGTGTGGGCAGTTAGGTGGTCCCAAAAACTTCAATATCACCAAAATGAGCTCGAAAAAGCACTTGAAACATCACTGGAAACCATTGAAACACCTTGGAAATATCATCACCCGTATCATACGGCATTTCCAACAATCCTCTATCTTTGTTTTTCCTTAAAGAGTCATTGGCACGGGAAGATTGATATTTTCCTGTGGGTCCCACACCCCTCGTGGGCACTATAACCCCCCATTTCTAGGGGTAACTAAGGAGATGATGTCTTGAGGCACGCAGGTTGCAAACATGGACTGTCGAGAGCCGGATGAGTGGACAGAGCCCTTCCTCTTACCACACATTACCACTGATCGACAGCAGCAGCATCCACCACACCAACTTGGCCCACAGAGGCCAGCAGGTCTTGCTTCATGATGTAACAAGTCCAGTCTCATGGTAAGTGTCATTTTAATAATTGAAGCATTTGAACATGTTGCAAAAGGTCCTTTCTTGGTTTTGAAAACGTTTGCTTGGAAGTTATGCCTTTTTCCTCATTTCACCTTGGTGGTTGACATGTTGTCCTAGTAAGTGGGTCACCCTCAGGAAAAGGGTTGCTACTAGGGCATCTCCTTGAAGGGTCATCGTACCATTCCCATCCATACTTACCATTTTCCACTTTTCTTCCCTTTTGTTTCCTCACCTTTTGGGTTTTCGGGCTTATTGACCCCAAGAAGGGCTTGTACCTCTTTTCATGGGAAGAAGGGGCTAAAGGCCCAGAGGGTTTGCAGCTGGCAAAAGATAAGAGCCATAAAATTATCCTCTAGATGCTCACCCTAAGGTCCTAAGGGCAATGAAACGTTTCTCCACAAATTTCAAGGACATGTAAAAAGAAAACACACAATTAATAAATGTCTCGCTTGTTGAGGGAACGCATTTTGCAATGTCTTTTATTTTCCTTGCACATGACACTCTGTGTGTTCTTAGCTTCAAGTGACATTGTGGTGCTCCTTACTTTCCATTGCACGTAGCACTCAATGTTTCGGACCCTAATCAATTAATGGAAAATAAAGGGCTTGGAAAAATGTTGCGTTGCAAACGAGGATGCAACACACCCTCTACAAAGGCACCCTTGTATGTCAAGAAACCCCATGCCCAAAAGTCATACCCCCATCCACCTCATACTCTTTTACAAGACTTAGAGAGGGTCTTCTTGGGAAACACTCCTTAACTTGGGGATTGATCTACCCAATAGGGCACCATGACAACCCTCCCATACTTAAATTTGGTAAGTTGTATAAGGTCTTTGAGCATATGTTTAATGCACGTGTTTGGGTGGTTCTTTTATTAAATATGGCTTACTTGGCATGATACATGTGACTTGTGGACCCTTGCGGGGCGTACTTGTTTGTCTTTGCAAGACCTTGCCAAGTGAAAACTTTTCCATGGAGGGACTAGGTCACTTGGACCTTCATAGGGGCTTGAAGCCCACAGGATGGATGATGTGCCCCACTCATTGTACACTTGAGAAGATCAATGTTGCCTTTGGAGGCACATGGACAACATGTGATGATGACATTGTGGCCCTTTGCACCTGAACGTTGTCTTTGAGAGGCCTAGGACGTCATATCCTAGCCCTTGACGTGACCTTTGATGATGGGGTTTGATGATTATGGTGGTAATGTTATGTGATTTGATGAAGAGAGATGCATTACTTGTCACTCTAGCACATGACAAGGTGACACATGATCTTTGGAGGCCAAACGATCTTCACTTGGAGGCTCAACATCTCATTTTGAGGCCTAGTGTCACCCTCTAGGGCATGACGTCATCCTTCCAAGGGATTTAATTTATGTAATTTAATATTTTTAAGTTGTAAAAGGAAAATAGAGGAGGTTGGCCTCTTCTAATTTGTTGTTGACTTTAAAGTGGACAAATTGGTTTTAGGTGAGCTCATATAAATAGAGGTCACCTCACTTTCATTTTATCATCATGGTTTTGAGAATTACAAACTCTCTTGGCTGAAATTTTCGCCCTACTTGGGCAATTCGCTCTATCTCTCTCTTGATGCTTTTGGATGGAATACTTGTCTATTGGAGGAAAAAGGCTAGCGCTATCTCTTGGATACTTCTTTCTTGGCAATTTGGTGGAATGTTCTTGATAAGTAAGGGTTTTTCATGCTATCACTTGGATTAGGTAAGAAATTTCTGCAATTTGTATGTTTTCTTCTTAATTTTAAGGTTAATTTTGTTAAACCCTTGGAGGAGTATAAGGGCATACACCCTCCATCAAGATCTATCTTTGTTGTCATTGAAAAGGCTATTTTGCAAAGGTTGCTACAAGGAGTAAAAAAGTTTACACCCTTGTAGATTTACCTTGCTACTGTTAATTTGCTCTAAGCAGTAAAAGAGCTTACACCCCTAGAGAAGTAATAAACCCTATCTCATAAACAAGAGACTCCATAATCCAATAGATAAGGCACTAATCTACTTGCATTGGAGATTGAATATTATGCATTGGTAAACGTGATATCAAGGAGTTTGAATTGTTTAAGTTTGGAATTTGATTTTACATGCTTTAAGCTACATTGTGCCCTAAGGGCATCTTGATTAGCCAAGTGATCTCATTGATGTAATAAATTTTATGCTACAGCCAATAGCGCTGCAGCGAACTCATCATCTTTTCATTCTTTACTCAGTTTTTCTACCGCTAAAATTCTCTTGCAAGCTGCCATAATTAATCTACTATTTGTTTAGATTCAACAAGAAGATCCTAATTAAAATTATGCACCTACACTAGGATGGAACCTTAGGTTATTTTTAGGTGGAAGTCTATTTTTAGATGATGAGCAAATTCTATTTATAGATGATGTCTATTTATAGATGGTGAGTGAATTCTATTTATAGATGTATGTCGACTATTATTATCCCTTAATAATAGTTGGACAATAAATATTAGTCTATTCTCAATGAGCACTTGGAAATAGTTAACTAAAGTGGCAAATCAGTTAGCTATAAGAAATTCAAGTTCAAAGGTTCACTGGTGGGACATGCAACTCGAATTAGTTGTAACTGAGTGATTCGAAGTTGTAACAAAGTTGGATGTGTAGTTATGTGAGTTGTGAAGTAGTTTAACTCAGTTAAGTGAGTTAAGCTCAGTTGTACTAGGTGTAACTGAACTTACACTAGTGAGAGATCAGTGAATTAATTATTAATTAATTCAAAATCAATGATCTCACATGCAACTGAAGATTTTGTTGATATTATGGTAGCTGCGAGAGGTATTTACCTCCACGTGTAAACCTGACGAGAATAGAATATTCCGAGAAGCAAGAAGAAACCCTAATGAGTTGGCTAATAACCCTAAAAGACATGTTGGCTCAAGAAGATAACTTGTATTAGGTTATTAGCCTCCAAGAGAAGAAGTCAGCCAAAAGAAATAATATATACTGAACAGACAGATACCCAGAATGAGAAGTCGGCCCAGGTAGTTAGCCAGAATTACTATAAATACAGGAGGCCAATCTTCATTCTCGCAGGCAGTCTCAGAATTGCAGAGCAACACCTTGTGCGCACTGCAGTGCCCAGTTTTGTGCGTAGGTTTGGAGGAGAGCTGCCATTGCAGTTGCTGCAGCTAGCAGATCACATTTGGCTTGGACTATCTCTTGGTTAGGGTTTGGACTATCTGATCAACTCTTGTTGGTGCGCTATCCTTGGGGAAAGATGCACTACCCCTTGTTTGGTTATCTAGCCTAGGGTTTGCTTCCGGAGTGATTCTCTGTCAAGGTTTAGGTGCTCAGAGGGTGGCTTCGGCCTATGGTTGGGTGACAATAGCAATATTGTCAATGGTAAAACGAGCACATCCATTATATTCTAACAGGTTATGGGCCCACACCTCCTTCATTCAGTCTAACCACTTGAAGGAAACATAGCCATAAGGATATTAAGCTCGTCGAAGAACTGTCGCTAGGGTTCTAGCAAGAGCAGTCACCAAAGCACTGTTGCTAGGGTTACTAGCAGGTGTCGTTGCAGAAACCCTAATCCTCTCGTTGAGACACCTTAAGTGAAGAGATTGACCTAATTTCCGGATAGATCAGTGCGCCCTAGCCTAGCGCATCTCCTAATACTCTCAGCAAGCCAAGACGTCAAAGTTGAGTTTCTGGTCAAATCTAGGGTTGACCAAGTCAAAGCAGCCATGACTTACTCTATGAAGTCAGAAAACAAGTTAGATGGAGCTTCTAACTTCAGATCATAGAAGACAAGGATTGACCTCATCCTTGCCAAGAATAAAGTGTTGGATATCATGAAAGGAAAGATCGTGTAACCAGAGTTTGAAGAAGGAAAAGAGAAGGAACCATAGAACGTTACAGTTATGGAGAAGTTCAAAGACGGTGACATCAATGCCATGAGTATCATAGTGGACTCTATAAAAGACCACTTGATACCCTACATCTCCCATCTTGACTCGTCGAAGAAGATGTACGATGCCCTAACAAACCTCTTCTTAGTCAGAAACATTGGACAAATAATGAGTCTAAAGAATGAGCTCTGTGACATGAAGATGAATGATGATGATAGCATAACATCATACTTTGTGAGGATCTCCCAGTTAAGAGATCAACTACAAGCTATTGAAAAGATCATTTCAGAGAAGGAATTGGTAAACATAGTACTCAATGGTCTTCCCAAGACATGGGATGCATTTGCCGCAAGCATGAACACAAGGAAGGAGAATCCTACATTTGAAGAACTTTGGACTTGTTGTGCTCAAGAAGAATCCAGGATCAGTGTAAAAGAGAAACCCCAAAAGAAGTACGATGATCAAGCCTTCACAGCAAGATTCAAGAATTTCAAGAACAAAAGGAAGCTTGGTTCCAGGAGGAAGCCAAATCAAGAGAAAGATATTTCAGAAATACAATGCTTCAACTGTCGAAAGTATGGTCACTACAAGAATCATTGTCTCGAGCTAAAGAAAAGGAAGGAGAAACACGAAGCATTAGTTTCTGAAGAAAAGGAACCTACAAAGAAGACTAAGCAGGATGAAAGAGACTTCTTCTTTTGAAGGTAACAATATTCTTCTTAGTTCTTGTACATATCTTGTTTGCATCGTCTATGTACATATCTTGTATATCTATTTCTTGGAAGATAATGTGTTCCAAGAAAAACTATACCTATGGAAGAACAACAAGATAAGGATTGCTATCATTATACAAGTTAGATAATACACATGAAAGGATGAAATACATCAAACAAATCATGTGGAAGCTATTACAAGATAAGCGAAATCAAAATCAATCATGAAGAGACTTAGAAGAAGCAAAGACAGAAAGAAGTCAGCAATCAAGAGGAAATTGGAGAAAGACTTAGGACATTTTGCAGAAGACAATAAGACGGAGGCATGCACTTTGTTAGACGGAGGGAGCCGATTATATATTGCAAAACACAATAAGGATGCAGACGGAAGCGTGGACTCTATTAGACGGAGGGAGCCGATTATATGCACTCATACATGAAGCAAGGATTAGGAGGGAGCTAATCCTATGATCCATTGAAGATGATGAAGTATATATCCATGGTAGCAACCATGAAAGACAGTATGTGTTCAGTTCAACCTCGGAAGAAGTTCTTCGAAGAGAAGCCTTAAAGTATCCCTGGTTGTCCATCCACATCCATGATTCTATAAGGAAAAGAAGAAGTGAAATCTTTAGGGAATGGAATCTATAAGAAATTCCATGGAACCAAGAGCTAAAGAAAAACATCAGGAAGAACATGAAGATTCCAAGAAAGAAAGAGAAGCCAGAACAACTAGTGATTGTATTAAGAATCACAAGATTACCAACCTGATATGAACTCAATAAAAGCAATCAAGCAGAGGAACTAAAAGTTGTCATGAAGAACAATGTATATATGCAAGCATTGCAAGATCCAGAACTAGAGGTTCTCCCGGATGGAGGGAGAAGACTATGATGATTACTTGTTCCAATAAACCAGACATACCTCTACATGAGTCTTTATATCATCCGCAATATCCATGGGTTGGAATTCTACATTAGATGAATGCAAAGATTGTTCTCTAAAGCAATTGAACAAAGAGCCTATGAAGAACAACCTCAAGACTTTGAAGCATACCAAAAAGAGACCCTTGTATGTAGATGGAAGAAGATAACTTGGTGGAGAACCTCCAATGCACAGCAGAAGCGTGGTGAAGATTTTCTATAACAGAGATATTGTATCAAGATGATTACTCAGAAGATCAGATCTCATGATGACAAAAGAAGTGCCACATGGATATGTTCCAGTTTTCCAAACAATGATATACTTTATTGATCAGAGCTACATGAAGCCTTCAGAGAACACCAGTGTTCCAGACCGAAGTACATTTGAAATCAAGCATTACATTATCCGTGATGAAGTCCAGAAAGGAGAAAGTGGTTCTCCAATACATATCTCCACAGATGAGCAAATAAGCAGACATTTTGGTAAAGCTTCTATCCAAGATGAAAGAGTTTGCGTACTCAAGCAGGAGCTCGTGGAGATGACTTCCTTATTGAAAAAGGAAGAGAGGCCTCCCAGGTTGGGAGGGAGCACTAATGTATTATTGATTGATGAACAGTCATTTTTCAGTTCGAAAAATGGTCCAGGATGAGCAGTTTCTTTCTAGTTCGAAAAGTGGATTGAGATTTCTGACGGATAGACATTTTCCAATTCGGAAAATGGTCCAAATTGTTGATGTACCATAGACAGCGACTTCCCATTGTGGTTAACATGGGAAGTGGTCTAGGGAAGACTCTCTTCTTTACGGTTACTCAAGAAGACTGGCCCGCCTCGCCAGACAGCGATTTCCCATTGTGGTTAACATGGGGAATGGTTCGTTTTGGAGGTTGGTGCAGGACAGTCATTTCCTTTGAAAATGGTCCAGACAATCATTCCTTAGGGCGGATTCATTCTCTCCAGGCTACACTTTGTTTAGTGTCGAAGGAATGGCCCAGGGTGGAGAATGGTCCAGGTTCAGCGATCAAGAACAGACATTCGTTAGGGCAGACTCATTCTCTCCAAGTTACACTTTGTCTAGTGTCGGAGGAATGGCACAGGGTGGGGAATGGTCTAGGCTCAGAAATCAGGACAGTTATTCTTCCTTGCTTGAGAAGAATAGTCCAGATAGTTCATCATTGATGTTTGACCTTCTGAGGGTAGATGCTCTTCCAAGATCTCACAGATGTGAGTGGAAGAATGGCCCAAATGATTCATTTTATATCATAACATTGTTTCTATGCAGGTTGATATCAGATGATTGTTATGAAGACCGTATGTTTCTAGACAGTAGATGTATACTACTGTGGTGGATGTGTTCCACTGTTTGATCAAGTATCTGTGTGGTACTTGGTGTGGTAGTATACCACTGGATTGTAGTTGTGTATTACTATGGATAGACACAGTTGCGTTCTATTGAATGATATTGTTCTGATTGCCTTGAAGACTATCAACAGTGTTGAAAATAATTATCAACCAGATGAATGATCAATGAACAGAGATTTCCCAGACAGAAAATGGTTCAGAACATTTACTCTTCTAGATTATAAGAATGGCTCTTGTGTCACTCTATGGAGTGAGCATCATGTCTGATTACTGAGATATAGAGTATGGTTTCGAGAGATGATGCAGTTGATGACACTAATGATGATGATGGTGCTCATGATCTAGTCATAAGATAGTCTATACAACTATGTTGATGCTACCATGTGAATGGTATGGTTGTGCTCAAGACCATTACCTGTAATACCTCCCTACCTAGGAGGGAGTGTTGATATTATGGTAGCTGCGGGAGGTATTTACCTCCACGTGTAAACCTGTCGAGAATAGAATATTCCGGGAAGCAAGAAGAAACCCTAATGAGTTGGCTAATAACCCTAGAAGACATGTCAGCTCAAAATGATCACTTGTATTAGGTTATTAGCCTCCGAGAGAAGAAGTCGGCCAGAAGAAATAATATAGACTGAACAGACAGATACCCAGAATGAGAAGTCAACCCAGGTAGTTAGCTAGAATTACTATAAATACAGGAGGCCAGTCTTCATTCTGGCAAGCAGTCTCAGAATTGCAGAGCAGCACTTGTGCGCACTGCAGTGCCCAGTTTTGTGCGCAGGTTTGGAGGAGAGCTGCCATTGCAGCTGCTACAGCTAGCAGATCACGTTTGGCTTGGAATATCTCTTGGTTAGGGTTTGGACTATCTGATCAGCTCTTGTTGGTGCGCTATCCTTGGGGAAAGATGTGCTACCCCTTGTTTGGCTATCTAGACTAGGGTTTGCTTCCGGAGTGATTCTTTGTCAAGGTTAAGGTGCTCGGAGGGTGGCTTCGGCCTATGGTTGGGTGACAATAGAGATATTGTCAATGGTAAAACGAGCACATCCATTATATTCTAACAAATTTACCACTGTTAACTACATGCATGTCAGATCCAATGAAGACCCAGTTGAGATAACAGGTGAAAGGGACAGTTTGACTATCAATTGTGACAATAGTGAGTGCACTCATGCAACCACACACACATTGGATGTGCCCATGAGGATTGCGCAGCCTAGGCAAGAGGGATTCATTCATTGCAAGGATTTCCATTAGCAGGGATTGCGTAGAGGAGGCAGGTTGTCTTGAAGCAGTAAATTGGCACATGAATTTGTCAATTTTTGTATGACAGTGTGAGACGATTGTATAATGTACTGAGAGCTCTTGGATTAGAGTTTTGTATGAGATTGTTTCATGATCCATGATATATACATAATATATGATAGTGGGATTTTTAGCTTTATGCTTTCCCGGTAAAATATCTCTGTTATGTGTGATTGATATTTCTTCTTGATATTGCAATTGGTGATCGTGTTTTAAATTCTGCAAGAATATTTGTAGAAGCGATTATGTATTTATTAGTGGCATATAATTGTTAGCTCAGGAGAATCCAGGCAATACATAATTTGTATTAAAATTTCTACACTATTTAAATGCTATTGTTTGGGTGGTTTACTTGTTGATTTTAGTCGCAGGAATTTGTTGTTGTAGCAATAGTTTGCGACGGCCATAAGCCTGTTACAAGTCTTGCTGATAACACTTACTAACAGCTCTTAAATTGATATCAAAGTCATGCTCTAATTATTGGAAAAATGTCTACTCATTGTTGTTGAGTTTTGGGTACCTTGGAAAGTGGTCCCCTTGTGTTTGTGAATCTATAAACACAAAGGAGGAGACTATTACCGTTGTTACTTTACCTTATGTTCTAATTTCACGTTGACTTAGGAAATTAAGTCAAAAGTGAAATATGTCACTTCAGTTATTAAAGTGACATTTCATTCACTTTGTGGGTGAGTTAAAAGACATAAAGCAAACTAAGGAAAGAGGGTTTCCTATGTTGATATTATGGTAGTTGCGGGAGGTATTTACCTCCACGTGTAAACCTGACAAGGATAGAATACTCTGGGAAGCAAGAAGAAACCCTAATGAGTTGGCTAATAACCCTAGAAGACTTGTCGACTCAAGAAGATAATTTCTATTAGGTTATTAGCCTCCAAAAGAAGAAGTCGGCCAAAAATAATAATATATATTGAACAGACAGATACCCAGAATGAGAAGTCGGCCCAAGCAGTTGGCCAGAATTAATATAAATACAGGAGGCTAGTTCTCATTCTGGCAGGCAGTCTCAAAATTGCAGAGCAGCAACTTGTGTGCACTGCAGTGCCCAATCTTGTGCACAGGTTTGAGGAGAGCTGCCATTGCAGCTGCTGCATCTAGCAGATCACGTTTGGCTTGGACTATCTCTTGGCTAGGGTTTGGAACATCTGATCAGCTCTTGTTGGTGCACTATCCTTGGGGAAAGGTGCGCTACCTTTGTTTGGCTATCTAGCCTAGGGTTTGCTTCCGGAGTGATTCTCTATCAAGGTTAAGGTGCTCGGAGGGTGGCTTCGGCCTATGGTTGGGTGACAATAGAGATATTGTCAATGGTAAAACGAGCACATCCATTATATTCTAACAGGTTATGGGCCCACACCTCCTTCATTCAGTCTAACCGCTGGAAGGAAACATAGTCGTAAGAATATTAAGCTCGTTGAAGAATTGTCGCTAGGGTTTCTAGCAGGAGCAGTCACCATAGCACTGCCACTAGGGTTACTAGCAGGTGCAGGTGCAGTTGCAGAAACCCTAAACCTCTCGTTGAGGCAACTTAAGTGAAGAGATTGACCTAATCTCCGAATAGATCAATGCGCCCTAGCCTAGCGCATCTCCTGGTACTCTCAGAAAGTCAAGACGTGAAGTTTGAGCTTTTGGTCAAATCTAGGGTTTGACCAAGTCAAAGCAGACATGACTTATTCTATGAAGTCAAAAAACAAGTTAGATGGAGCCTCTAACTTCAGAGCATGGAAGAAAAGGATTGACCTCATCCTTGCCAAGAATAAAGTGTTGGATATCGTGAAAGGAAAGATCGTGGAACCAGTGTTTGAAGAAGGAAAAGAGAAGGAACCACAGAACGTTGCAATTATGGAGAAGTTCAAAGACGGTGACATCAATGCCATGAGTATCATAGTGGACTCTATAAAAGACTACTTGATACCCTACATCTCTCATCTTGACTCATCGAAGAAGATGTATGATGCCCTAACAAACCTCTTCTCAGTCAGAAACATTGGACAAGTCATGAGTCTGAAGAATGAGCTTCGTGACATGAAGATGAATGATGATGACAGCATAACATCATACTTTGTGAGAATCTCTCAATTAAGAGATCGACTACAAGCTATTGAAGAGATCATTTCAGAGAAGGAATTGGTTATCATAGTACTCAATGGTCTTCCCAAGACGTGGGATGCATTTGCCGCAAGCATGAACACAAGAAAGGAGTATCCGACATTTGAAGAACTTTGGACTTGCTGTGCTCAAGAAGAATCAAGGATCAGTGCAAAAGAGAAACCCCAAAAGAAGTACAATGATCAAGCCTTCGCAGCAAGATTCAACAACTTCAGGAACAAAGGAAGTTTGGCTCAAGGAGGAAGCCAAATCAAGAGAAAGACATTTCAGAAATACAATGCTTCAACTGTCGAAAGTATGGTCACTACAAGAATCATTGTCCCGAGCTAAGGAAAAGGAAGGAGAAATACGAAGCATCAGTTGCCGAAGAAAAGGAACCTACAAAGAAGACTAAGCAAGATGAAAGAGACTTCTTCTTCTAAAGGTAACAATGCTCTTCTTATTTCTTGTACATATCTCGTTTGTATCGTCTCTGTACATATCTTGTATATCTATCCCTTGAAAGATAATGTATTCCAAGAAGAACTATACCTATGGAAGAACAACAAGATAAGGATTGATATCATTAGATAATACACATGAAAGGATGAAATACGTCGAATCAATCA
>JASDQU010101110.1:764104-800923 GCA_032191745.1 Picea mariana
TGAACATCTCAAAAAAGACATTACATACCCCAGATATGGAATGTCAACATTTTCCAAGTTTAACCTCATCAAAAATAATCATCACAAGTGAACCCGACAAAAAATAAGATATTTATAACTCACCAGCCTTTGGCCCTATACATAAAACTTGAATAATAGAGTCCTAAAAAATTATAATTACTTTTTAACATTTTTAAAAAACTTTATAATTGTCATTTAGCTACACTACTCTTGAAGTAATCAAACCATGAAAAAAAATATTATAAACTAAATTGTAATATAGTAACAAGTGAGGAGTAAAATGGTAAATTGTAATATAGTAACAAGTGAGGAGTAAAATGGTAAAAGTTTTGCTATATTTTATAGGTTTTGTAAACATATTATCAAAATAATATTGACATGAAAAAGGTTAAGTTGTACCTAATAAGTCAAGGTTAAGGAACATTCATGTTAATTTTAGATACACATTTGAAATAATTAAAAATTAAAAAATAATAAATATTGTACATTGTTATTTTAACTTGCACACACAAAGTAGTGTATGGATAACAAAGATATATATACATGTGGAATTTTGATTTTAATATATATATATATATATATATATATATATATATATATATATATATATATATATATATATAATGGTATAAATAATAAAGATATCTATAAATGTGGAATTTTGATTTTAATATATAATAAATATATTAAAATCAAAATTTCACATGTATAGATATCTTTGTTATTTATATATATATATAAATAACATGTGGGTCTAATGGTTAAGAACATGTGTTTCCTCTTAAGA
This sequence comes from Picea mariana, assembly GCA_032191745.1. Classification (NCBI taxonomy): domain Eukaryota; kingdom Viridiplantae; phylum Streptophyta; class Pinopsida; order Pinales; family Pinaceae; genus Picea; species Picea mariana. Next base: position 764,913 of record JASDQU010101110.1, read on the forward strand.
GGTCACAGGTTCAAATCCAGAGAGGGGTAGGGTAGGGTATGTATACTTTCGTAGACTTTACCAGTCAAATCGTTGGGCAAAGGGGCATTCAAAACTTTGGGGGAGGTAGGTGTGCACTACAAAACTGCCACGGGATGCATGTGCATCGTAAAGTTTTGGGATGAAAATATCACGGGTCCCCTCTTACCTCAAGATTACATGAAATTTGTATATTGCAAAACTTTGGAGAAGGTGGGTGTGCATTGCACAACTCCAACACCGTGATTTATGCAATGCAAAGCCTTGGTGAATATTTGTGTGTTAGAAGGTGGTGGCATATGCAAGGACTTCAAAGGAAAAAATAAATTAACTTATGTGTAGGTATTAAGAACTTTTTCCAGCTATCAAGAAGTTGAGGGATATGTCTTATTACAACTCTTGAACTTAATCTCTGATGGTGGTGGGAGATTCAAGCACAATTATAAATTTGATGGTTTTGAAATCTTCTCCAGTTGATTGCAAGCTTGCATCAATTTTTGAAAGATATCCTTTTATCAAGTCTTGGGGGAAAACAATCAAGTTGATTTACTTGCAAATGAGGCCAGATCTCTAAAAGTGGGGGAGCTAAGGATTGATGCTTCAACAAGTGATCAAGTAATGCCTTAATCAAACAACCATGAATCCAAAGGCAATTGTTGTCACATTAACGCTACACATGTCATGCACACTTTGGCCTCATTTCCAACGCGAGGAAAATAACTTGACGAGACTAGAGCTTCCCCCTCACATGCTCAAATTCATGGCATGGATAGGATTTGAAACTTTGAATGGAATTTATCACAAACAAGGTGGGATTATGGAGACTTGTCAAGCAAGGCGATACAGGGGATGTGGAAACCTGTGTCAACTAGTTAATTGTTGTCTGGTAAGAGATGTTGTTGCGTTCAACTTGGTAATGTGAACTCCTTGTCTAGTGAACTTAAGGTTTGAAGGAAATTTAGATGGGTTGTTGTTTCCAAGTTTTATTTGTGCAAGGGAGATTTTGAAATCCTTTCACTTTCTGTTCGAATTGGACCTTTGTCTTCCTGGCTTGGATTTTCACAGTTTAATTAAGCAATTATATTCAAATTGGGTGGATTGCTTTTTTGGTTTGTTAGGCCTTTTGTCCAAGGCTTCTAGGTTACATTTCTCACATAATTCTCCAATTGGGGGAACTTTGGTGGAGGTTTTGTGGACTTGTTAGTTCTCCTTGTTCTAGATAACTAGTGTCTTCTTGGGTGTTGGCTTTGGTGTATTGTTTCCTTGGATGGTTTGGTGTTGTCTTCAAGTATTTTCGTTGCTTGTCAATTTGGGGAAGCTATGGAGGTGGTTCTATGGGATTGTTGATTGTCTAGATTCATATTGTCAATTTATTTCTAGCCTGGTTTGGTAATTTGGTGTTGGTTTAGAACTAATGGATTTCAGTGAGCTACAAGAAATCGAGAGAATTCATTGATCCCATAAAGAATTTGATTTGATGTAAAAAGAATTTCATATTTTCAATCACCTCAAAATTTCATGACAATGAAAATCAGTGCATTTCTTAATTTGTATCTATTATGGGGTACTATGGTGCAACAGAAACAACATATTGCTACCCTAGAAGTTGAACGTAGTTTGCTAAGGTATATGGTGGTTAATTTTCACAGAGATGCACAATCAAGGGCCTCCAACCAACAAATGTCAGTGAACTCATCCCAAGGGGAGTTAAAGGAAGAGGATATCATGCACTAGCTAATCAAGGACATGGAGTGATCCAAATCAGATCCGATAAGAATAATTGGCTATCGACACAAGCTCTAAGATAATCAACACAACCAATGTTTAAGGCTATGGATGAAGAATAGATCAATTTGTTGGCGTGAAAGCCACATTCGATCACGATTGATGTCTACCATTGTATGTAATATAGTCTAAAGTCGAATTGATATGTAAATTCGGGCAGTATATGGTTGTATGTAAAGAAATAATGAGATGTTCATGAGACCTTTTCCACGTGGGAGTAAGGATAAACAAACAAAGAAAAGAAGGAGAAATGGACTAGAGAGAAGTTGAAGCATTAGGGACGCCTGACCTTCCAGCTATCCTCCCAGTCAAATCAATATTCTATATCATGTTTCCCCACAATGAGAAAGGGGTTCTTTGGCTATGAATGATGTAGAGAAGTTGCCCAGATGTCACTCAGGAGCATCGAAATGAACCATAGATCATGTAACTTTCCCACTGTTGAATAATAAATATCCTCGTCGAAGCCAAAAGAATGTTGTTTTTCCCGTCTGGGTTTCCAAGGTAAACTCTAAGTTATGTGTGTGTATTTTTTGTGTTTGAATTTTGTTGTCTATGGGTGGAAATGTCTGCACTGTAATTCAATGAATGGTTAATGGAGTGTATTGTAATTTAATGGTTTTCTATATATTGTTTAGCAAAGAGAAATATGTGCCAGTTATGTTTCGATCTTATCCTTCCTTTGATAGGATTCCCATGAGTCAATAAGCCAGATTAATAGTTCTTCAACCATACCCATACATTGATTATGAATTTGGAAATCGATGGCTCTCCTTCCTAAGATTTTGTTATTTAATTGGGGGTTACTAATTTCATTTTAAGAGTAATTGAGGATTTTCTCTCACTCGTGGAGTCAATTGCAGTGATAGTCGGTGTTTGTACTTGGTCTGTAGGTTGTATTTCACATTCTCGACATTGTTAGGGCACTTTCCTTTTCCTACAAGCCATATCTGGATCATACCCCACAATCTAGTGTTGCTAGCACATTTATTATTTTCTCCAGATGTTTTTTTTCTACCATTGAATATTAAACTTGACTTCCAAACATTTTTTATTGGTTGTGGGTTACCAAAATGTCCCCTTGGCATTTTTATGTGTCATGGGTTACCAAAATAGTCCCCAAAACATTTTTCCACACCGTTGGTTATCAAATCTTCACTTCATACTTTTCCCTTGGCTGTTGGTTTCCAAATCCAACTTTCATAGTTTTCCCCTTCACGACTGGATGTCAAATTTTCCCTCTGAGTTATTCTCTTCGTTGTTGGTCGACCAAACTCATCCTTGAGCATTTTGGATTCACCATTGGTTGATTCCTTCCATCCAAGTATATTTTCCCTTCGTTATCCAACTCGACTGTTGAGAAATTTGGTCGATTCATCTTTTGGTCAACTTGACCGTCAGGGAAGTCCACCATTCTATCATCTAGTCAACTTGACAGAAAGAGGTCAACTGTTCTTTCACTTGGTCAACCCAACAATCAGAGAATACAACCAATCTATCACTATCCCAACTCGACTTGTGGATGGTTGACGGGATTGTTATTTGGTTGACTTGATTGATGGCTTGGTTGGTGGAGTTTTTCGTCAACTTCAGAGAGCTAAGGTTATAGATGTTTTGTAGAGGTTTTTGTGCTGGTGAGATGGATAAGTTATCAGCCTCCCATTTACGGATCATATGGTATCAGAGAAAAAGTTTGAATTCATTTAGTGAGAGTTGTATGGTAAGTACCCGCAGTGATTACAAAAGAAGTGGAAAACAGTTGTTTCTAGGGCTAGAGCAAAGTAGATCACAAAGAATGGAAGGTGAACATTATGGAAGAGAAGAGGAAGAAGAACCTAGGGTCATTTTGGATTGATTTGAGCAGAGTTTGGCCACATTGACATTAATGTAATCACAACTATTGACAGGGAAGAGAAAGGAAACACCATCAACAAAGGATTTTCATGAAGGCCCCAAGAAGGAAGAAAATAATCCAAAGAGAGAGCATAATACTGAGCCAAATATGGGAGAGTGTAGCTACAACAATACATAGGTACATTTCCATGTGGAGGCAAAGGTGGACATCAAGCCATATACTAGGGAAGTGGATGTTATCGAGATGAAACAATGGCTACAATAGATGGAAGTATACTTCAACATGCATGAAGTAACTGGAAAACAAAATATTTATTTTGCTCTGTTGAAGCTTGGAGGCCATGCTTTGACATGGTGGGAGAGTGATGCAGTAAGCATAAGCATAGCACTAGGAAATGAGCCACCAGTGAGTGATAGGAAGGTTTTCAAGGACATGATCAAATCTCAACTTTCTCCAATAGGATATGAGGAACACCAACAAATAGTATGGCATTAATCCAGGCAGAGACAAGGACAATGAGTGCAAGAGTTCATGACATAGTTCAGGAAGAGAGAAATTCATATGCGATTCTCTCTCAAAATTCTATACATGTTAGTCAAGTATTTAAATTCATTGTTACCTCATATCCGTAGACAATTGATGTCATTTATACCAAAGACAATTGATGAGGCCATTATTTAAGCATTGTACCTTGAGAGACAAGTAGAGGCAACAAACGCATACTCACAAGCAAGTAGAACCAAAAGAGAAGCAGAGAAAATATAAAAACAAGAAGAAGTGGAATGAGAAGAAGATCATTTCAGCAACACAAGAAGAAACACCTTCCATCCAATAATGTAAAGGATTTGATCGAAAGTGACACATTGAGGAGAATTGTTAGAAATTGCACCCTAAGAAGTGCCCCAAATATTTCTAGAAAAGGAAGATGAAAGCATTGATATTAGTGGATGTTAAGGAATAGGTGGATAGCACCTCAGACCTAGAAGGGGAGATCAACTACACTAATCCTCAAAAGAGGTGGAATTAGTTGGTTGCAATCACAATGAGGAGAAGGAAATGACTGAACTCTTCTGTATTAAAATCCACATGAAGCAAAGCAAGGTGGATTGTCTGTTTGATCTCGGTTCACAATCCAACTTGATATCCATGCAGTTGGTTGAGAGGCTTGGGTTGGAGACTCAAGATCATCCAAATTCATACCCAATTGGCTGGGTAAGGAAATATATAGAATTTAAAGTGAGCAAGCAATACAAATTTAATTTTTCCATCAATCAAAACTTTGTTGATGAAGTAGTTGCAGATGTGGTTCCTCTGGGCATATGTGGAGTCATCTTGGGAAGTTCATAATTGTACATGAGGGATGCCATTTTCAGAAGGAGAGAGAACCAGTATAGGCTAGTCAATGATGGAAAATATTATGCCATAAATGCACAAAAGGAAAAAGCTAAGCTCTCTTTGATCAGTTCTCATCAGGTAAGAAGAATCATGAGCAGTACAAAGAAGTTTGTCTTGTTGTTCCTGAGAGAAGGAAAGTAGAAAGGAGAAGGCAGAAAGTTGGAAATGAATGCATCCTTGGAAGGATGTAGTGGCGAGAAGCATCAACAACTAAAAAATTGATGGAATCCTACTAATAAGTGTTTCAAGAGAACTAGGGACTGCCACCCAAGAGAGAGGTCGAACATGAGATTCAGTCGTTGATGGAATCACCACTTACTAACATTGGTTTGTATAGGTAGTCCATCATCAAAGCAGATGAAGTAAAGAAGCAACTACAATAGTTTTGGGATCAAGGATTCATGAGACCCAGTACATCACCATGTGGTTCTCCCATCATTATGGTGCCAAAGATAGATGGAATTTGGAGAATGTACATTGAATATCGTGCCTTGAATAATATCACCATAAAGAATAGATGTCCTTTTCCAAGGATTGATAATGTGTTGGATCAATTGTAGAAACAAAAATTCTTAACTAATATGGACCTCAAATCATCCTACCACCAAGTGAGGATCAAAGTGGAAGACATATAAAATACAACTTTCAAAACAAGACAATCTTTGTACGAATGGTTAGTAATTCCTTTTGGATTATGCAATGAACCTACAACGTTTGTGAAACTAATGAATGATGTGCTACACCCCTTCATTGAATCTTTTGTAATAGTATATTTGCATGGCATACTAATCTTTAATAATACTTGGAAATATCACGTCTCACATGTAACACAAGTACTAGAGACCTTGAAGAAGACTCAGTTGATTTCCAACTTGTAGAAATGTGAGTTTGGAAATACTTCCTTGATATATCTTGGAAACATGATTGGAGAAGGAAATATGAGGGTAGATCTAGAGAATATTGCAACCATCACCCAATGGAATATTCCCACCAATGTGGCAGAGGTTAGGAGTTTCATGGGAGAAGCTCAGTATCTGAGAAATTTCATTGTAAAATTATCTATAGTAGCAGCAACATTGCACGTTGTGACCACCAAAGGAAAGAGATTTCATTGGGGTAAAACACAACAAATAGCATTTGAAGACTTGACGAAGAAAATCATTGATGCTCCAATGTTATCCATGCCAAAATTTACAGCGACCTTTTGAGCTAGATATTGATGTTAATGGATATGCATTAGGAGTATTACTCATGCAAGGAGGAAGGCTTTTGTGCTACTATTCATATTTGTTTCATGAAGTGACGCTTGATTGTCCCACATACGATAAAGAGTTCTTTTCAATGATACAGGCATTGAAGAAATGGAAGCATTACCTCTTGGGAAAAGAGACTATCACACACACGGAACATCATCCCCTTCAATATTACAGAGTCAGAGAAAGATGTAGTAGGTGAGGCATTACAAGTGGTTAGGTGTCTTGCAACGATTTCATTAATTAAGTAAGTAAAATAAAGGATCCATGAATAAACTAGCATACATTCTCTCTCAACTAGCATTGAAGAATATTGCAGCAATTGGAATGATAATGCAACTTGAGACTTTCACTCATGAACTTCTAAGTGAATATTATGAGGGAGATGAATATTTTAAAGGATTCTACAAAAAGCTAAAGAAGAGGACAATCAATTTCATGGAAGGAAATGGATATCACCTCCAAGATGGGTTGATGTACAAGTTGGACAAACTATGCATACCCTGGGATAGAATAGTTTAGTTGATGAGAGAAGCATGCACTTCTAGAGTTGCTGGGAATTTTAGTGTGACAAAGAAAGTGGAAAATTTTCAATGGTATGTGTATTGGTTGAAGATGCAAGAGTAGGTAGTAAATTTTGTTAGAGGCTGTGTTATTTGTTGCACTAGCAATCCAAGCAACTGGAAACTTGGCTTGTACATTCCAAATTCAGTGCCAAGTAGACCTTGGGAGAGAATCTCTATGGATCTTGTTGGAGGTTTTCCTATGACTCATAAAGGAGATGACTACTTGTTCATTGTCATAGAATGCTTCAGCAAAATGTGTGTCTTCATTCCCTATAAGAATACAATCTCTAAACGAGAGGCAGTTGAAATATTGTTTATCCATGTTTGAGTACATTTCAGATTTCCAACCTCCATCATATCCATCCAAGGCAATAGGTTCTTGGGAAGATTTTGGAAAACACTTTGGGAGAGAATGGATACCAAGTTGAAGTATTCCAATGCCTTCCATCCTCATACTAATGGACAAACCAAGGTAGTAAACATGACATTGGTGCAATTGTTGATAGGTTACAACAAAAAACATTCAAATACTTGGGATGAGCAGCTAGTCTACATTCAACACTCTTACAACATAGCACTTCATTCTTCCACCAATAAGTCTCCTTTTAAGAATTGTTTTGGTTATTTACCTCCTTCACCATTTGATATCATCTATAGACAACAGAAGGAAGAAGTAGGACTACAAGGAGATGAACAGAAGGCAAGCACATTCATGGACAAGATCAGACATATACATCTACGGTTCAGGAGCAACTTGAGAAGAATTAGCAGTTGTACAAAGCTAGGCATGATAAACATAGGGAGGATCATAAATTATATGTTGGATACAAGGTGTGGCTCTATCTCTATAAGGAACGATTGGAAGGAGAAACAAAGAAACTCAATCCCCTTAGATATGGGCCATTTGAGATCATTGAGCAAGTGAATGAGAATGCCTTTAGGTTAAAATTTCCACCTTATATGTAGATCAGCTCAGTTGTGAACGTGGAAAAATTGAAGTTGTTCAAACCTTCCATGTTGTATGAGGAGGAAAAACATCATGTTATTCGTACTATGGAATATCTTACACCTCATGGTATTGAGGAATTGAAGAAAGACATGGTTTTGCAGCACAAGGATCTGACTCGTAGAGGACAAAAACAAATGTGGCAGATTGGTCTCAAGGGACAAAGTGCAAGGAAATCGAAGTGGTATGAGAGGAACTAGATTGCAAGAAAGTTCCCTCATCTATACTTGGAAGAGTTTGGGGACCAAAATCCTCTCAATGGGGAGGAGTGATCCAAATCGGATCCAACAAGAATAATTGGCTATTAGCACAATCTCTAAGATGATCAACACATGCAATGTTTAAGGCTATGGACAAAGAAGAGATCAATGTGTTGGCGTGAAGGGCCCCATGCCATCACGATTTATTTCTACCATTGTATGTAATATAGTCTAAAGTTGAATTGATATGTAAAGTTGGGTAATGTATGGTTGTATGTAAATAAATAATGAGACGTTCATGAGACCTTTTCCACATGGGAGAAAAGACAAACAAACAAAGAAAATAAGAAGAAATAGATTGGAGAGAAGTTCAAGTGTTGGGGACACTTGACCTTCCAACTATCCTCCAAATCAACTCAATCTTCTATATCATGTTTCCCCACAATGAGAAAAGGGTTCGTTGGTTATGAATGATCTAGAGAAGCTACCTAGATGTCACTGAAGAGCATAGAGATGAACCAAAGAGCCTATAACTTTCCCACTGATGAATAATAAAGAACCTTTCCAAAGCCAAAATAATGTTGTTTTTCCCGTTTCGGTTTCCAGGGTAAACTCTGAGTTATGTGTGTGTGTTTGTTGTATTTGAATTTCATTGTCTATGGGTGTAATGTTTGCATTTTAATTCAATGAATTGTTAATGGAGTGTATTGTAATTTAATGGTTGTCTATATATTATTTATCAAAGAGAAATATGTTCCAGTTAAATTTTTAAGCTCGTTTTTCCTTCGATACGATTCTCATGAGTTAATAATCCAGACTAAGAACTCTTCAACCATACCTGTACATTGATTATGAAGTTAGAAATCGACATACCTCCTTTCTGAACTATTTATATTTACTAGGGGGTTGCTAATTTCGTTTTAAGAGTCGTTGGGGATTTTCTATCACTTCCAGAGTTGATTGTGCTACTAGTTAGTGTTTGTACTTGGTATGTAGGTCGTATTGCACATTCTCAACATTGTTGGGGTGATTTCCTTTTCATACAATCCATATCTAAACCATACCCCACAATATGGTTTTGTTGGGACATTTATTATTTTCTCCATACTTTTTTATCTACCATTTAATATTAAACTCAACTTTCAAATATTTTTTATTGGTTATGGGTTACCAAACCGCCCCTATGAATTTTTATGTGATGTGGGTTACCAAAATCATCCCCAAACATTTTTCCATGCCATTGGTTATCAAATTCTCCCTTCATACTTTTCCCTCAGTTGTTCGTTTCCAAATCCAACTTTTAGAGGTTTCCCCTTCACAATTGGATGTCAAATTCGCCCTCTAAGTTATTCTCTTCATTGTTGGTCAACCTGACTCATCCTTGAGCATTCTGGCTTCACCATTAGTTGATTCCTTCCATCCAAGTCGATTTTCCCTTCGTTGGCCAACCTAACTACTAAGAAAGTCAATCGGTTCATCTTTTGGCCAACCCGATCATTAGGGAAGTCGACCGATCTATCATCTAGTCGACTCAACCGATAGAGGTCGATTGGTCTTTCACTCGATCGACCCAACCATTAGAGAATTTGATTGGTCTATCATTGTCCCGACTCGAATTGTGGATGGTCGATAGGATTGTTATTTGATTGACTCAACTACTGGCTTGGTTGCTCATGTTTTTTCGTCAGCTAAAGAGAGCTAAGGTTATAGATGTTTTTGTAGAGGTTTTTTTGTTGGTGATATGGATAGGGTATAAGCCAACCTTCAACAAATAGGCATGTAACTCTTTATTTGTCATATAATAACAAAGTATGTAGATGAAAAGATTATGTGTTTACCAATTGCAATTATAAATCATACACAAATTTAAGAAAAGAAGGGTGGTATGATGTCATAGGGTTTCTTGTATTTGATTCTTGTTTCTCTCTGAATTTATTAGACATCCCATCACATTTGTGGATCTATGAAAGTGTGGTTGTCGTATCAAATGGCCTTGTGGCTCTCATACCCCACCATGAGGTACACAAGGGGCCTTGATTTGACCACCCTACCACTCAATTCTAATGTTTTAGTTGATGTCCAAGGAGCATCTACACAGGGAGGAAATCTTAGTATCCATGGTCTCATTGAAGGCCCCAAAAAAAACTCATACTGAAGGTGGTTCCTGAGGTGATAAAATTTATCTTAATAAAACACCCATAGATAAAGATGTTAATATATATTTTGTATATTTGTGATACTCCAAAAGATGTACCCTACTAGGATATTTGTTTCCTATATCCCATCTGATTATGTTATAAAGACCTAGATAAAAGAGGCTTAAGAACCTCATGATTGATTGTCTACAAGCATGCAAAGCCTGCCTAAAGGATTTTTTTATTTTACCTTCAAGGAATAAAGTCATCACTATGAATTTTTTACTTGCAACCCTTGTATCTATCAAAATATATTCTCATCTTATCTACATATTAATATGCATAGTTGTATTGACTCAATTGGGTTGAGTTCCTAGCGTTTCCTTTGCAACTCTAGGAATTCCTAGATTGCATCTCTACACCAATTGTCAAATTTATATGTCACAATCCTTGTAATTTTTTCTATCCACAACCTAAGGAAAGGGTTTTCCTCAGAGTTTACCTATTAAAAGACCTCAAATAATTTGTGTATATCTTGGTAATGGGGGAAGTTTTGTGTCAAATAGTCCAATATATCAACCTCTCAAATATTAGTCCAATTATAACTCCTAGTTGGCTCTAGTAGAAGATTCTTAAAAAAATCCTGGAAGATGAGGAAGCAATGGATTTTTATCTTGACGATTGTTTTACAGCTTTTCCACCTCCCAATTTCACTATGAATCTCGTGAGAGTTTGTTCTTATTTTTGCAACATTTATTTTCTTTTGGAAGCTGACAACATAAGAGAGAGAATTTTGATTTTCTAACTTATGGTTACTAGCCTCTTGTATTAAACCATTTTTTTCTTATTCTCAATCTCAGTGTAGCACCTTTAAAGTTAATTATGAAAGTACTATTAATAGTGTTGATATTTTAAAGGGAATCCTCTTCTACTACCCCCAATAATAGATCCCCATAGTAGCATCTCTAGTCCCACCCTTTCTTTAGCATGGAGTGACTTTTACTAATGTTAGAAGCTATAGTAGGAAGCTTATATTTCTTCAATTTAGGTAGTAAGTACCTTATACTTGTACAATAATTACCTTATCAAATCCCTGCTCTCCATGGGTAGGAGACCAACCTCTAAAAGAATGATACGATAGGGCACATTACTTTTAAATATAAGATTGTGTAATATAAACACTTTTGGATTTGTTTGATTTTCCTCCAAGTCTCCCTAGAAGTACTACAACTCTAAAGTTCCAACCAATATTCTGACTTATCAATGTATATGCCAAAGAGGATAGGGCACAAGGGACAACCTTGCCTGACTCCTACATCACAGTGAATTTTTTCATACCAACCCTCAATGTTCCTAAACTTGACAATAACACTCTCATATATCCTTACTATAGAAACTCTCAACTCAGAAGGAACTTTTGGCTCTTCTAACATATTTTAAAGGTTAGACATGGACACTCTGTCAAAATCTTTTCAAAAATCAACGAAACAATAAAGGAGATTGGTTTATTATTGCAACACTTTTCTACAATAATCCTAAGTGTAACAAGATGGTCCACAATTGAATGATAGCCTCTAAAGCTAGCTTGGCCTTTAGTTCTTTTTCCATGGCTTTCAATCCATATGCTAATCTTGTTTTCCATAATGCTTTTGTACAACTTGGCTAAGATGGGGCTAATCATAATGGTCCTATAATTAGAGGGATTACTTGTATCCCCACTTTTAAATATAGGAACATTGAGGCTTTGAGTCCAAGGTTTAGTGGATCCCTTCTTGACTACTAAATTGAAGAGCTTGTTCATGTGAGGGATGAGGATAGGCCCTATAATTTTTAAGATTTCATCTTGGTAACCTTCAATGTCCTTATATTTCCCTTTTGCAAGTTGTTTAAGCCCAAAAATTATGTCTTCTATAGAAAACACTTCATTCTCTATATAAACATTTGGAATGTTGTCCACAAAAATAGGGGATTCATAAATATTTTGAGGTAGTTCCAATCCTTTAGGGGAATCATATTATTTTGTTTAGTTTTACGAGTCAAAATTTGCCTCCAGGATCTCTTAGGCTCTAGCTTTGATAGGTGTAGAAGCTTATCTTGCTTTCTATTTATGTAATGTCTTTTTTCCTTTTAATTAGGCCTTTGTATATTTTTATCTTATCAGACTTTAAGGACTCGTTAGAGGCATCCCTTATGGTTTTTCTAGCAATTTTACATCCGTTATCATACCAAGAGTTGTCCAACCTTCTTTTTATATAACACCTCGATAGAGAATTTGTTAATGAAAGTAGAGAGGGCTGTAATAAAATTATGATAGAGGCCTTCAATATTGTTCTTATACGATAGAAGATTTAATTCACTATTTAATTCCTTTAAGAAAATATCAAATTTATTTTTGTCAAGAATTAAGTGCCTTTGGTTACCATTGTTTTCATCAATGGAGCTTTTGTGCATGACAAGGTTCAAAGTTAGGGATAAAGGTCTATGATTGGAGTCAGGGTCGTGGTCATTTAAAAGGTCAAAATTTACTATTTGGTTGTATACATGCACATATGATATCACATAGTCCATGACACTACTACCCTGCCCATGGATACGAGACATTCGATTAGAATTTGGCCAGTTTATTAGACCATTGAAAATTATTAGATCTTGAGAACTAGAAAGCTTGATTAGCTCAAATAAATTCTCGATGAGGTCTTTAGAATTGACTTTGTACCTTTTGTACCTATTCGTGAAAAAGCAGGGTCTGAATCTAGACAAAAAGGATTAGGGTTGGAATCATTGCTTAGAAAAATATCTTGATTAGTTGCAATTCTAGTATTAAAGTCTCCTAGGAGTAGGATACTACCTTCATTTAATTTCTGAGACTGTAAATATCTTATATCTTGTAGATTAATTAATTTATTATTCATTAATTTACTTTAATGTTACTTATTTATTATTCATTAATTTATTTAATATATTCTTTTATTTAATACATTTTAATATTCCCATGGATGTGGGTGTCACTCCCATCCACTTGGCAAGCACCAGGAGAACCCCTAGTGCATGAACCGACGACTTGGTGTGCTCCACCTCACCCTCCCCTCGCGAATTAAAAAACTTATCCTTCCGAGGTGACGATCCATTACTCTGCCAACTGCTCCCGCTCCTCACCTGCATGGCCTCAGTACGATGCACCAGTTCGTGCGCATGCAGAGGATGGTTGCATTGAAGGCTAGTGATTTGACCCCCTATCCTCATGGATTTTTTCACTCTGTTATCCTCGACCATCCCCTAAATTCCTCCACTATTATCTGCGAGCGGTGGCTCTCTATTCTTTGCAGGTGGGAGAATTATGTTCTCTACAGACGGTCGTATATCTCCCCCCTCTCTATGCCCTGCAAGCTCAAGCTTTTACTTATGCCTCCCCACAAGTGTGCCACCCCCACCTTGGGGAGAATTGGTCGTGGAGGGTGTGCATCCACAACACCTACCTTTCCCGTCATGGAAAACCAAGATAGATACGACTTCTATATCCCAAAATCTCTTCGGTAGTTGTTAGACGATTGGGAAGAGGAAGTTTCAGGCTCTCTTCTAGCCTCCCGACGCACCTCCAAAGACTGTTGTAGTTGTTGGGTGGTAAAAAATATGCTTGCCCGCACTCTCCTCAACCTCTCGGGTGTCTTTTTTCAGAGCCCTCCTAGTTCTCCTTGCTCTCCCCACTCCCTCACCGCTCGCCCTCCTCATTCAGCTCCTCCCTCCCCCGACACCTGTCCTCTTCCTTCTGTGACCCACCCCAACACCTCAGCTCCTTAGGAGAATTCCAGCAAACAAATAGTTGAGACTACACCATGCAAGCATAGTTCATTGATGTCTCCCTTTATCAAGAGTGCAAGCCTCCTAGTCAAGGAACCAGGCTCGAACAGCTCCATCTCCTCTAGCAACAGTGACAGCAGATTCGGTGGATGCCCCATTGTAGAAGAGATTCCTCTGGATGGCCCTCCAACCGTGACAGGAAAGCATACATAATTCCCAGGCTTATGTTCATTTTTCTATTTTTCTTAGTTATGATTTTTTCAGTTTTTTGGTCTTATAACCTTAATCAAACAGATAATCTCTCTCACTATTTTTGTAAGCCTAGTTCCCCCAAAAGGGCAGGCAAGATGATCATGTCTTTTTACTAGCCTGATTTCCCAATAAGGGCAGGCCACAGTTTTGTCCATTCACTTGGATAAACACTATGAATTTAAGATTATATCGTTACTGTATTTTTAATAGAATAGTTCCAGAATCCACAAAAAATATATTTTTTTTAATATTCGTTCTTTAATATAATTCTTGATACCTTTATTTATTAATTATTAATTTACCTTTCATCCTTTTTTGGATTTTTTTTTAGTTTGTAGTGTCATTCCTTTGAAAAAAAATCTTTCTCTTTTAACTATCCCTATTAATTCTCATTTTAGATCAAATTTTTTCATTCATTAATGTTGATGATGGACCACAATTGCCTAGTCCTAAATGTTGATTCAAAAAATCTTACAAGACAAATTAGAAATTATCCTAAAAGTACTTATTAGTCCCTGCCTAAGTAGGGATTGTAGCTTTCCTTCCCGTAGTCAAACTACGTTGACCTTGTATTATTTGCTCAAAATTCTCAACGATATCCAAAGTTTTCTTGGAAATTTAATATTAAGGCTATTTATTTTTTAAAACCAAATTATTTTTATATTTATTAAATTTTAAAAATATAATTTCAGATTGGTCTAGAGATATCAAGTGTGACTTAATTCCCCTGGTGTGTGCAATTTCTTTTTGGGAATTGTCAGAATTAAAAAATAAATTAAAATAACTATTTTGTGAATGGCCATTTTGGCACACTCTGACACTAGCTTTGTGGTCTAGGTTCTAGTTCTAACACTAGATCTGAACATTGATGCAGTCTAGGTTCTAGATCTAATAGTGGCTTTGAAAAATGGTGCATTGCCTCACCTCCTACGAACCTCCTCACCGCCTACCATTACAATATACGATTAAGCTACTCGTACATTACATTATTTGCAATGGAGCCTTCACTGGTTATTATGTTTTTCACTTGTTCGTATGCTCAAACTTTTTGTTTGATTGCTAGCAAGTCTTTATTGATCCAGGGAAGCCCTACGTACAAGCATAGTATATCAATTAGTAAAGAAATGAGTGCTTCATAATCTATCTACCCCTCCTTTTTTCATTTTTTGATTATGAAGTTATAAGCTTAGCTTGGTTTTTTTGAGAAAGATATATTTTTCAGAATCTATCTACGCCTTTTTTTTTTCAATTTTTTATTGTTTACATAATATCAATTAAATTTGTGCGAACTCTGCTACAAGATATTTCAAGCTTCCCAATTTTGGCGGATCCTTTAAAGATTCTACTTATATGGTAAGTTGTCATTTATTTATGCAATAATAGTCAACAATCATAGTAATATGATAAATTAATTGAAAAAAACATGAACTAGTTTCTAGAATAGGTTTTCACTTGTAGTAAATATATGTAGTTTTTCAATGAATCACTAGTTTGGATTCATTAGATGAGGTTTCGATGAAGGTTCTTAAAGAAGAGATGGGAAAGGATATTGTTGGGACTTCTGAGCATAATTTCAAGAAAGATACATAATCTCATAAACCCCAAGAAGAATCCCAAGATAAACATATGAGCACTATCCCTCGGTATCAGTCATTCATTACTATCTTTGAACAAGAAGTTTGTTATTAGTGAAAGAGGAAGAGAATTCCTAGGCACTCCTATCTAAGGTTTCAAGAATGGGTGGTGGAGGTTCTCAAATACAAGAAAGATCATTCTAGGAATTTGCAATGTCCGACCCCCTACCACACTACCCGAGGACTTTCAATTCCAAAAGCTCAAAGAAGGAATATTGACTAGAAAATTAGGGGGTCTAAAAACATAGTTACCAACTTAACGAGAACTTTGCAGAGTTCTCATTTTTGGGGATTCAAGTTTTTTACCCCGTTTTTAAAAATTGTGCTATCGGTAGCAACCCCCCTCCCTTTTTACGTGGTTTTTTGATATTTTAAATTTTATGATACATAATGTTTCCACTTTTTAAGAAAAAAATGTTTGTTTATTCATCTATTTTCAAATTGTTCAATTTTTTTTCTCAACAGTGTTTTTTCATCTATTTTCAAAATTTTCTATTTTTTTTTTGTTCAGTGGTGTTTTTAATCATGTTTTCATGCTTCATCCAATGTTAAAAATGTTGTATGCCTTTTATTTTTTTTAAATTAATATTTTTCATATAATTATGTGTCCTTAATTAATTAATCGTTCCATGATTGAAAGAATATAGTTTGATACGTAAAGAATTGATAACCTCACTGGAGAACTACCGACGGGGCTCTGGAGAAACTACAAGCTAGGGTTGGACAATGGCGGTCTCAGTAGTGGAAAGACTGGTTACGAAAGGGGGTGGTAATGGAACCCCCTCATATAAGTAGGTAGTGGTGGATAGGGGGAAAGGCCCACGAGGCGTAGGTTTCAAGGAACCACTTACAAGCACTTCTAGATCAGGATCGGAAAAGAATCAGGAAAGCAACTAGGAAAAAAGGGATCAAATGGGGGAAGAAGCCAGAGAAACACATAATGATGCACAAGAACTAGTGAACGTAGATGGGGTAGATGGGCGCAACCCATGTAAACCTAAAACAACGCTAATACCCAAGGTGATATTGGAAGACCCACAAACGCAACTTTATTGGGAATAGATGAAGACACATGCACTAATCTGCAAGTTCATGGGTTTTTGGCGCACAGAAATAACGTTGTGCAACTGGATAAAATATCAATGGAATCCAAGTGGAGAAGTGGAACTCCACCTGGGATCGAAAGGTTTCTTCACAATAGTCTTCATGAACCTGGAGGACATGGATAAAGTCTTTGAGGGGGGGGCATACTTCCACGCCTCATCAGGACTATACATTCAGCTGTGGAAGGAAAACTTCTCCCCAGTGAAAGAAACCTTTAAAAATGTCCCTGTCTGGCTGAGGCTTTACTCCTTACCACTAGACTACTAGCTACTGTCCACCTTCGAAGTATTGATATTATGGTAGTTGCGGGAGGTATTTACCTCCACGTGTAAACCTGACGAGGATAGAATACTCTGGGAAGCAAGAAGAAATCCTAATGAGTTGGCTAATAACCCTAGAAGACTTGTCAGCTCAAGAAGATAATTTATATTAGGTTATTAGCCTCCAAGAGAAGAAGTTGGCCATAAATAATAATATATATTGAACAGACAGATACCCAGAATGAGAAGTCGGCCCAAGCAGTTAACCAGAATTAGTATAAATACAGGAGGCCAGTTTTCATTCTGGCAGGCAGTCTCAGAATTGCAGAGTAGCACTTGTGCGCACTGCAGTTGCCTAGTTTATGCGCAGGTTTGGAGGAGAGTTGTCGTTGTAGCTGCTGCAACTAGCAGTTACACTTGGACTATCTCTTGGCTAGGGTTTGGAACATCTAATCAACTCTTGTTGGTGCACTATCCTTTGGGAAAGGTGCACTACCCTTTGTTTGGCTATCTAGCCTAGGGTTTGCTTCCGGAGTGATTCTTTGTCAAGGTTAAGGTGCTCAGAGGGTGGCTTCGGCTTATGGTTGGGTGACAATAGAGATATTGTCAATGGTAAAACGAGCACATCCATTATATTCTAACAGGTTATGGGCCCACACCTCCTTCATTAAGTGTAACTGCTGGAAGGAAACATAGTCGTAAGGATATTAAGCTCGTTGAAGAACTATCGCTAGGGTTTCTAACAGGAGCAATCACCATAGCACTGCCGCTAGGGTTACTAGAAGGTGCAGTTACATAAACCCTAATCCTCTTATTGAGGCACCTTAAGTGAAGGGATTGACCTAATCTCCGAATAGATCAGTGCACCCTAGCCTAGCGCATCTCTTGGTACTCTCAGCAAGCCAAAATGTCAAGTTTGAGTTTGTGGTCAAATCTAGGGTTTGACCAAGTCAAAGCAGCCGTGACTTATTCTATGAAGTCAGAGAACAAGTTATATGGAGACTCTAACTTCAAAGCATGGAAGACAAGGATTGACCTCATCCTTGCGAAGAATAAAGTGTTGGATATCGTGAAAGGAAAGATCGTGAAACCAAAGTTTGAAGAAGGGAAAGAGAAGGAACCGCAGAATGTTGCAGCTACAGAGAAGTTCAAAGACGGTGACATCAATGCTATGAGTATCATAGTGGAATCTATAAAAGACCACTTAATACCCTACATATCCCATCTTGACTCATCGAAGAAGATGTACGATGTCCTAACAAATCTCTTCTCGGTCAGAAACATTGGACAAGTTGTGAGTCTGAAGAATGAGCTCCGTGACATGAAGATGAATGATGAGGACAACATAACATCATATTTTATGAGAATCTCTCAGTTAAGAGATCAACTACAAGCTACTGAAGAGATCATCTCAGAGAAGGAATTGGTAAACATAGTACTCAATGGTCTTCCCAAGACGTGGGATGCATTTTCCGCAAGCATGAACACAAGGAAGGAGTATCCAACATTTGAAGAACTTTGGACTTGATGTGCTCAAGAAGAATCAAGGATCAGTGCAAAAGAGAAACCCCAAAATAAGTATGATGATCAAGCCTTCACAGCAAGATTCAAGAATTTCAGGAACAAAAGGAAGTTTGGTTCAAGGAGGAATCCAAATCAAGAGAAAGACATTTCAGAAGTGCAATGCTTCAACTGTTGAAAGTATGGCCACTACAAGAATCATTGTCCCGAGCTAAAGAAAGGAGAAACACAAAGCATTATTTTCCGAAGAAAAGGAACCTACAAAGAAGACTAAGTAGAATGAAAGAGACTTCTTCTTCTAAACGTAACAATACTCTTCTTATTTCTTGTACATATCTCGTTTGTATCGTCTCTATACATATCTTGTATATCTATCCCTTGAAAGATAATGTATTCCAAGAAGAACTATACCTATGGAAGATTAACAAGATAAGGATTGATATCATTAGATAATACACATGAAAGGATGAAATACGTCGAATCAATCATGAAGAGACTCAGAAGAAGCAAAGACAAAAAGAAGTCAGAGAAAGACTTATAACGTTTTTGTAGAAGACAACAAGATAGAAGCATGGACTCTGTTAAACGAAGGGAGCCGATTATATGCACTCATACATGAAGCAAGGATTAGGAGGTAGCTAATACTATGATCCATTAAAAATAATGAAGTATGGTAGCAGCCATGAAAGACAGTACGTGTTCAGTTCAACCGCAAAAGAAGTCTTCTTCGAAGAGAAGCCTTAAAAGATCCCTGGTTTTCCATCCACATCCGTGATNATAATGAAGTATGGTAGCAGCCATGAAAGACAGTACGTGTTCAGTTCAACCGCAAAAGAAGTCTTCTTCAAAGAGAAGCCTTAAAAGATCCCTGGTTTTCCATCCACATCCGTGATCCTATGATGAAAGAAAGAAATGGAATATTTAGGGCATGGAATCTATAAGAAACTCCATGGACCCAAGAGATAAATAAAAACATCAAGAAGAACATGAAGATTCCAAGAAAGAAAGAGAAGCCAGAACAACCAGTCATTATATTGAGAATCACAAGATTACCAGCCTGATATGAACTCAATAAAAGAAATCAAGGAGAGGAACTGAAAGTCATGATGAAGAACAGTGTATGGAAGACTTATGAATGAAAGCATTGTGATATCTAGAACTAGAGGTTCTCCCATATGGAGGGAGAAGACTATGATGATTATTTGTTTTAGTAAACCAGACATATCTCTACATGAGTCATTATATCATCCGCAACATCGATGAGTTGGAGTTCTACTTCAGATGAATGCAAAGAATGTTCTCCAGAGAAATTGAATAAAGCGTATGAAGAGAACCCTCAAGACTTTGAGGCATACCAGAAAGAGACCCTTGTATGCAAATGGAAAAAGACAGCTTGGTGGAGAACCTCCAGTGCACAGCAAAAGCGTGGTGAAGATTTTCTATAATAGAGATATTGTATCAAGATGATTACTCAGTAAATCAGATCTCGTGATGACAGAAGAAGCGTCACATGGATATGTTCCAGTTTTCCAACAATGATATACTCTATTGTACATGAAGCCTTCACAGAAAATCAGTGTTCCAGACTAAAATACATTTGAAATCATGCATTACATTATCCATGATGACGTCCAGAAAGGAGAAAGTGGTTCTCCAATACATATCTCCACGGATGAGTAGATAAGAAGACATTTTGGTAAAGCTTTTATCCAAGATGAAAGAGTTTGCATACTCAAGTTGGAGCTCGTGGAAACGACTTCCTTATTGAAAAAGGAAGGGATGACTCCCAGATTGGGAGGGAGCACTGAAAATATTATTGAGGACATTCATTTTCAAAATTGAAAAATAGTCCATCTTGGACAGATGCTTTCCTATTCAGAAAGTGGATTGAGATTTCTGACGGACAGTGATTTCCCATTGTGGTTAACATGGGAAATGGTCCAGATTGTTGATGTATCATAGACAACGAATTCCCATTATGGTTAACATGGGGCATGGTCTAGGGAATTCTCTCTTCTTGAGGGTTACTCAAGAAGACTGGCCTACCTCGCCAGACAATGATTTCTCGTTGTGGTTAACATGAGGAATGGTCTGTTTTGGAGGTTGATGCAGGACAGTGTTTTCCTCTTGTGGTTAACAGAGGAAATAGTCTGGACAGTCATTCCTTAAGGTTTATACATTCTCTCTAGGGTGCACTTTGATTAGTGTAGGAAGAATGGCCCATGGTGGGGAATGGTCCAGGCTCAGCAATCAGGGACAGGCATTCTTTAGGGTTTATACATTCTCTCCAGGGTGCACTTTGATTAGTGTAGGAAGAATGGCCCAGGGTGGGGAATGGTCCAAGTTCAGAAAAAAGGACAATTATTCTTTCTTGCTTGAGAAGAATAGTCTAAATATCTCATTGTTCTACTATGAGGGCAGATATTCTTTCAGATCTCACAGATGTGAGTGAAAGATTGGCCTAGATGATTTAGTTTATATCATAACATTGTTTCTGTGCAGGTTGATATCAGATGATTGTTATGAAGACTATATGACAGTAGATGTATACTACTGTGGTGGATGTGTTCCACTGTTCGTGACTATACGTTACTGATCAAGTACTTGTGTGTTACTTGGTGTGGTAGTGTACCACTGGATTGTAGTTATGTACTACTATGGATAGACACAGTTGTGTTCTATTTTGTTTCGATTGCCTTGAAGACTATCAGCAATATTGGATGGATAATCAAAGGACAGAGATTTCCCAGATGAAAAATGGTTCAGAGCATTTACTCTTCTAGATTAGAAGAATGGCTCTTTTACCACTCTGTGGAGAAGGCATTATGTCTGATTACTCAGATAGAATATGGTTTTGAGATATGATGCAGTTGATGACACTGATGATGATGATGGTGCTCATGATCTAGTCATGATCTAGTCTATACAACTATGTTGATGCTACCGGGTGAATGGTATGTTTTTGTGCTCAAGACCATTACCTGTAATACCTCCCTAGCTAGGAGGGAGTGTTGATATTATGGTATATGCGGGAGGTATTTACCTCCACATGCAAACCTGACGAGGATAGAATACTCCGAGAAGCAAGAAGAAACCCTAATGAGTTGGCTAATAACCCTAGAAGACTTGTCGGCTCAAGAAGATAATTTATATTAGGTTATTAGCCTCCAAGAGAAGAAGTCGGTCGGAAATAATAATATATACTGAAAAAAAAGATACCCAGAATGAGAATTCGACCTAGGAAGTTAGCCAGAATTAGTATAAATACAGGAGGCCAGTTCTCATTCTGGTAGGCAGTCTCAGAATTGCAGAGCAGCACTTGTGTGCACTGCAGTTGCCCAGTTTTTGCGCAGGTTTGGAGGAGAGTTGTCGTTGCAGATGTTGCAGCTAGCAGTTATGCTTGGACTATCTCTTGGCTAGGGTTTGGAATATCTAATCAGCTCTTGTTGGTGCGCTATCCTTGGGGAAAGGTGCGCTACCCTTTGTTTGGCTATCTAGCCTAGGGTTTGCTTCCGGAGTGATTATTTATCAAGGTTAAGGTGCTCAGAGGGTGGCTTCGGCTTATGGTTGGGTGACAATAGAGATATTGTCAATGGTAAAACGAGCACATCCATTATATTCTAACACGAAGAAATCAGGAAAAAACTTGAAAAATATGTTAAGACATTGGAAGCAACCCTAGAAGGGAGATATACATCCTATGCAAGGATCTGCATAGAGATGGATGTTTCTGGGGCACTCCCAGAAGCCATAATCCTGGAATTCATGGATGAGGAATGGATACAAGAATCGACTACGAGAATATCCCGTTCAGACGCAGAAGATGCCATGAACATGGAAACCTAATCATAGAATGCCCTCTCAATAAAAAAAAGAAACGGAAAACACCAAAATAAAGAAGGATGAGGACAAGTTTATAAATTCGAACCACAGAAACAGAGCAAACAAGAAACCAAGTAAAGCCCCAACAAGAAGCAATCTGGAAGCCAGGACCAGAATAGAAGGGTGGGAGAGGACCAACAAAGGGGAAGAAGGAGGAAAGGAAAAGAAAAAAGCTAAAGAAGCTAGGGAACAAACAACTCAGGAGAACACATATATTCCAAGCAATAAGAGGGAACAGGGGGGTAGCGCAAGTCCTATGGACGGAGAAAACGAAGACGCCAACACCCCCATGTAGGAGGCAGATGGAGACTCGGAGATGACACCAAGTGAGGTAGGTACGGAAGATCCTGATCTTAGATACATTGTGGAAAGGGAAAGAATAGATCTCCCGAACATATTGGAGCAATGGAAAAGACAGGGAGTAGACAATGTACCAGCGGAGCAATTAGATCACATCCAATACCTTTTCCTTCTAAGGGAGGAAGAAAAATCTAGAGATATCAAGCGCACTCATGGTGAGATAGGACACCTGGGAATCAAAGTAGGTGAGGGACAACCACAACATTCACCCAAGCAGACGAGGTAGAAGAAAGGCAGGAAATCAAACAGTGTAGCCCTACAGGAACTAGGAGCCTTGTTGATAAATTCATGTAAGATCAAAAATATATTTCCCAACTACCCCCCACATGTTTAAATGAATATTATAATATGGAATATAAGAGGCCTAAACATCCCACGAAAGCAAAGAATCCTTAAAAATAGACTGAGGAAGGAACAACCTGACCTCTGTTTCATCCAAGAGACAAAATGCATTGTAGATAGAATGGAAACAATCAGTAAAAAACAATGGAATAAGTACAAGATGTTGGTTGTCAAAGGCCAATAGATGGCAGGCGATATTCTCACCTTGTGGAACCCACAAGTGATGAACCTACTAGCAGTCGAAGCCACAAGACACACATTTTTCGGTTAACATGCAAATTATAGGTAACATAGAGGTGATTCTATGCACTAATGTGTATGGTCCCCAAATGATGGAGGAAAAAAGGAGAATGCTCCTAGACCTAGAAAACCTAAAAACCTGATCCAACAACCTCCACTGGATCCTGGCAAGGGACTTCAACATCATCGTGACACTTGCGGAGAAAAAAGGAGGCACCAGGAGACTAGATAGAGATGCAGAGGACTTCGCATCTTTCATTGATATAGTGGAGATGGTGACATCAGAATCAATAATGGCCAGTTCACCTGGAATAACAAACGGATAAAACGCCATCAAGTAGCTACAAGGCTAGACAGATTCTTGGTGTCGGAGTCCATCATTCTAGGACTAACTTTATACTACATCATTCTTCCTTGGGGGTGTTCTAACCACTGGTCAGTCCAATTGTAAGAAAACTTCCAAACCACTCCGAAGAACAGACCCTTTATATTTGAAAAATTTTGGATCGAACATCCCACCTTCAAGGAGAACATCAACCAATGGTGGTGGGAGGAACAATCGGATCAAGGGATAAGGATGTTCAAACTATATAATAAAATCAAGTACATCAAACATAAACTCAAGGAGTGGAACAAGGAAATCTTGGAAACATAAACCAAGAAAAAAAAATGTATCAAGGACAGAATGAGGAAACTCCAGGAACTCTACATAGACGAGGGCTACACAGAGGATCAGAAAAGGGAAGAGATCCAAATGACCCAGGAATGGGAAGCAAGATGCCAATATGAAGAAACTCCATGGTGCCAAAAGTCTAGAATCGGGTGGCTAAAGGAATGAGAGCAAAATACCAAGATTTTTCATAGAACAACCATTGCTAGAAGAACCCACAACAAAATCCTGAAAATTAGGGATCAGGATGGGATCGAAAGAGAATCCCACAAGGAAATTGAAAATATATTGGTAAATCACTTCTAGGGGATAGCCCAGGACCCAACCAAGACAGAATTGAGGCCATACAAAGGATAACTCATCACATCCCTAGGATGGTCACTGAGGAAAAAAATATCAATCTAAACAAACCCATTGCAAAGGAGGAAATTGACCAAGTGGTACAGGAGATGCCCAATGGAAAGGCGCCAGGTCCAGATGGCTTCATAGTGGAATTCTTCAAAGCATGTTGGGAGGTGGTCAAACATGATGTTTATGGGGTGGTGGAAGACTCCAGATGCTCGGCCTCCATACTAAAAGCGTTAAATGCCACAATGATCACTCTAATCCCAAAAGAAAATGAAGCAAGGACCCTAGACCACTACAGGCCCATAGCTTTATGCAATGTAGTTTACAAGATAATCTCCAAAGTCATAGCCAATAGATTAAAACCTCCCCTACCCACACTGATTTCACAGGAACGGGCAGGTTTCGTATAAGGACGACAAATTTTAGACAACATCATCCATGCCCATGAGATGATACACATGCTAAAAATCTAGAGGAGAGGGGGGATGATAATCCAACTTGACCTAGCGAAGGCTTATGACAAAATTAGCTGGCACTATATGGCCAAGATGTTGGAAGCCTTTGGTTTCGAACATCATTGGATCAACTGGATCGTCAACCTAGTCTCAATGACAAGTTACTCGCTTTTAATCAATGGAGCCCCAGCAAAACCCTTCTGGACCTCAAGAGGCATCAGACAAGGAGACCCGCTATCCCCTTTCTTGTTCATTCTGATGATGGAAGGGCTTAGTGGAAGCATAAAAATAACAACTGCAGCAGGGGAAATAAAAGGCATCAAACCTTTTGAAAAATGTCCAACCTCCACACACCAACATTTCATTGATGACACCCTACTCCATGGCACACCCATGGTCAAAAAAGAAAAATAATTTAAAAGAATATTATAAGACTTTAGGGAAGCCTCAGGGGTGAATATCAATCACTCCAAATCCATGATTTATTTATTCAACACTAATCCTACAATTTAAAGAAACATGGCCAATATTCTAGGGTTTGAACGCAAAACGCTCCCAACGAAATACTTGGGAATCCCCTTGACGGACAGAGCATGCAAATGGAAACGTGGGAAGGAGTGATCAACAAACTGCAGGAGAGGGTAAAAAATTGGACTTACAGAGCCCTCAACTTAGTTGGGATACTTATCCTTACCAAAGCGGTTCTGCAAGCAATTCTAGCCTATATGATGTCAGTGTTTCCCACTCCCAAAGAAATACTACAAAAAATAAGAGCCATTTAAAGGGATTTCCTATGGCGGTGAGCTGAAAATAAAAACAAATGGGCCCTGGTGGCCTGGGAGAAGGTTTGTAGACCAAAAAGCAAAGGAGGCATGGGGTTACAAGACCCACAAGTAACCAATGAAGGCTATGGAGAAAAACTTTGGTGGAGATGAGTCAAGGACAAATCAGTACTGTGGGAAAACCTCTGGAAGGCCAAGTATGCCCCAAACATCAATGACCAGAATCAAATCCGATTTATGGGCACAAGGGAGGGATCAACCCTCTGGAATATCGCCTAGCGCAACAAAAACTGGATCCATAAACATTGCTTCTGGGAAGTCAGGAATGGTAAAACAACCAGATTCCAGGAGGACACGTGGCAACAAGAACCCATAATGGAAAATTCAAACAGGGAGGAGCTCCAACAGGAAATGACAGCGCAAGGAAAAATAAAAATCCATCACTACTAGAAACAAAGAAATGGTAGCGACAGATGGAGGATCTGTGTTAGGGTCCTAACCTGCACATAGGTAGAACAATATATTCGGATGTAATAAAGTTCAATATTAATAAGGCCTTTCAATAAAATAGAATAAAGCGGATGTAAGAATACCTAATAGAAGCTTTTGCTTCTAGAAGGATCTTCCTCTAGATGCTTCTTTTTAGTATAAATAGGAGTCAAGGGTATGAGAACCCTAGCTTGGATATTATTGTAATAGAGGTCTTCTCAACTGGAGGTTGCCCCCTCGAAGAGGCCCGTGAACATTGCTTTCAGATTCAAAGTACTATTTATGTTGTTATTCTTATATCATTTCAGTTTTATTGTGGTGAATGTTCTGGTTATATTGTTGTTATTCTTCCATTACTAGCATTTTATTTAAGTTTTGTATACATTTTATATCTGGTATATTACAAGTGGTATCAGAGCACTTTCCTCCTCAGAAAGTGTGGGTTAAATTTTTTTCAGGGTAGAGATGTATTCCGACGTCTTTAAGCCATAGAGATCTGTCATTACGTGCCTAAACCCATGGTTGAGCGATCCATATACGCAAGAAATACAAGTGGTACTTAAGCACACATCTATTGGCCACCCTTGTAACCCCTGTTGGCACCCCTTCGAGTGGTAGTGCATCAGACAGCACCTGTGTACGGATCAGCCTAGATTACCTGAAGCCCTCTTTAGATAAACTGATTGGTCGCCTGACTGCTATAGTGTCACCGAGAATAGCACTCGGGAAGATACTCTCTAGTACTTGGGTAGTCAGGTAGTACGGCTAAGGGTACAGTCTATCCTCCTTAGTTAGTGCCCTGAGATATTGGGCCGAGTACTACTGTTGGACCCCACATGTATATCAGAGAGCTATAGCACAAGGCAAACCCTTGTCTATAGAACCCTTGAATACCTAACCCTTGGGGGACAGAAACATAAATAAATTAAAACAGAAAAGATCTATTGCCGTGCAACTATGTTCGGGTTGCCAAGTAAATACACATTTCTTTATGGTTAAGCATTTGGGCATTTCCTCTTTGCAGTATCCTTCAGACCGGAGTATAACTCTGTTAAAAAAATAAAATAAAATAAACGAGTTTGGAAATTTGTTCACCATTATTTGAGACCTATTCCATTGGATTCATCTCTTCGCCCTTATCACATTCATCCATATCATTTTTTCGGCCAAATTTTTTTACCCCGCCCACCCCTTTTCAGTTTCCTCATCCTCATGGCCCATACTCGTAGCTAAGACTTGGAAGCTCGCTTCAACACCTTGCAATCTGGTCTCATTGAGACCCAACAAGAAGTGAAACAACTCAGTGCCAATGTTACCACCATCAATACAACCATGCAGTCCTCAATGGGGGAAATCAAACAAGACCTCACCACCCAACTTGAATCAGTCTTTTCGGCACTTTGCACCAAACTGCATATCCCTACAGATAACCCTTCCTCTTCCTCACCTCCACATACTGAAGGTGACCATTCCTCTCATTCCCATACCTTGCAGAACCATCACTTTCAACGTGACCTACGCCTTCCGCGGGTGGATGTGACCAAATTTGATGGCTCAGACCCCACAGGTTGGGTAACCGAAATGGAACATTACTTCTCTTTATACGGTATTACATATGACTTGGCCAAACTTCGGTATGGTGTTCTCCATCTAGATCAAGAACATTGGCAATGGTGGCAATGGAGAAAAACTTCTCATCAAAGGTATATTGCTAGACACACTTTGTGGCAGAGCTTTATGAATGCTTTGACACTAACACCAACCATTTGGGCCATTTGACAAAGATGAAACAATTAGGAACAGTGGAAGACTTTATAGTTGCCTTTGAGCGCCTGGATTTTAGAACAGAAGGCATGTCTGATGCTTTTTTTCGAGAGTGTTTTATTGGAGGCCTCAAGAATGAAATTCGGGCCCATGTCCTCATGGCTCAGCCTGAGAGTTGGGTGGAGGCTACCAAAAGAGATAAAGAAGCACAATAGGTTGTATCTACTCAAAACCACAAAACCTCCTTTATCCCTCGCCCTAAACTAGTAAATCCTACTACTCCCTCTGCTCCACTAAAGATCCAAAAATTGACCAGGGCTGAAATGGTTGAACGCCAACTCAAAGGCCTTTGTTATAACTATGATGACAAATATTTATGGGGCCACAAGT
Organism: Picea mariana; assembly: GCA_032191745.1. Taxonomy (NCBI): domain Eukaryota; kingdom Viridiplantae; phylum Streptophyta; class Pinopsida; order Pinales; family Pinaceae; genus Picea; species Picea mariana. The sequence continues at coordinate 793,417 of JASDQU010101110.1, forward strand.
GTAAATAACAAAAGATTTTTATGGCCATCTCCAAGGAGATTTCGGAAGAAGATGAAGAAACTCCCTCTGTGTCTGAGTCACCTGAATCCACTGACATAACCCCTCCCTCATACCCTCCTGAAGTAGAACCGGTCATTTCCCTCAATGCTCTCACTGGCTTCTTTGCTCCCCAAACCCTCAAGATAATCGGTTACATCAAGCATCAGAAGGTCATCATTCTGGTTGATAGTGGCAGTACCCATAATTTTATTTATCGCCGCATTTCCCAAGAAACTCATTGCTACATCCATGTCGTCAATAATTTCCAAATCATGATTTCCAATGGTGGTTCCATGAAATGTGGAGGGCGTTGTGAAAATGTGTGTCTCCAAATTGGTGACTACCACCTGAAATCCCATATGTTTGTTATCGACATGGGAGGTTGTGACATTATGTTGGGTGCAGACTGGCTAAGGACTTTGGGTCTCATTCTCATGGATTTTAAAGACTTAACCATGAAATTTGACTAGGAGGGCCACCAATATAAGTTCCAAGGCATCACCGTCGGTTCACCTGAGATCATTAGTTCCCATCGCATGGAAAAGTTTCTCAAAAAGGGTCATTCTAGTGTTATCTCCCAACTCCATGCCATACAAGCAACAGAGACACCCTCGGTACCACAAGACCTTCAAGCCATCCTTTCTAAACATCAATTGGTCTTTTCCACTCCCCAAGACCTCCCTCCTTCCCGTGGTGTTCATGATCATTCCATTCCCCTTGTACCCAGAAGCCTTCCTCCCAATATATGTATGTATCGTCACCCCTTTTCCCAAAAAAATGAAATTAAGAAAATGGTCCAGGAACTCCTTAATGCATGCGTTATCCGCCCTAGTATGAGCCCCTACTTGTCTCCTGTGGTCATGGTCCTGAAGAAAGAAGGTTCTTGGCGAATGTGTCCTGACTTCCGTGCCCTCAACAAACTTACCATCAAAAAAAAATTCCCCATTCCTGTCATTGATGACCTCCTGGATGAATTGTGTGGTGCCCAACTCTTCACTAAACTGGATCTTCGTTCGAGCTACCACCAGATACGTATGAAAGAGACAGACATTCCCGAGACTTCCTTTAGAACTCATGAGGGCCACTATGAGTTTTTGGTCATGCCCTTTGGCTTGTGTAATTCCCCCTCCACCTTCCAAAGCCTCATGAATCATGTCTTTCATCCTTTTCTCTGCCATTTTGTCTTAGTTTTATTTTATGATATCCTCATCTATAGAAAAAATTGGACAAACCATCTTGCTCATGTGGATCGAGTTCTCCATCTACTCTCTCAGCACCAACTTTTCCTAAAACAGTCTAAATGTGATTTTGGCACCTCAGAAGTAGAATACTTGGGTCATATAGTTGGCAAAGATGGTGTCAGGGTGGATGCTAAAAATATTGAAGCTATGCAAGAATGGCCTCACCCAAAGACTCTTAAGATATTGTGTGGATTTCTAGGCTTAACAGGGTATTATCACAAGTTTGTTAAGAATTATGGGAAGATTGCAGCACCTCTCACTGCTCTCCTCAAAAATAACCCCTTCACTTGGACTCCAGCCGCTGCTCAAGCTTTTCAGACCTTGAAGATGGCCATGTGCACCACTCTAGTCCTTTCCCTTCTCGATTTCACAAATACCTTTGTGTTGGAATGTGATCCCTCAAGGAAAGGAATTGGTGTTGTCCTTATGCAAGAGGGTCGACCTTTGGCCTTTACCAGCAAGCAACTATCTGAAAGAAATCTGGGCAAATCCATCTATGAAAAGGAAATGTTGGCTATTTTGCATGTCGTGCATCTGTGGCGTCCTTATCTATTGGGGAAACATTTCCAAATTAAGACAAACCATCAAAGCCTCAAGTATTTTTTGGAACAACGCATTTCCTCCCCAAAACAACAAAAATGAGTGACTAAACTCTTTGGATATGATTATGAGATCATTTATAAGAAAGGAAAATACAATGTGGTTGAGGATGCACTTTCCCAAAAATATGAAGACAAATAATCCCTTTTTTCTCTTTCATTCATTGTACCAGATTGGCTCCAAGCCGTTCGGCAGGAATGGCTACAAGATCCAAAAAGTTCGTAGTTGATCCGCCAATTGCATTCCAAGGCTCCAGCTTCCCCAGGGTACTCTTGGCTCCATGAGGAACTTTGATACAAAGGTCATTTGTATTTAAGTAAACAATCAAAGCTTAAATCCATGGTACTTTCTAAGCTTCATGCTACACCCACAGCAGGGCACTCCGGGTTCACCAAAACCTATGACAAGGTCAAACGTTCCTTTTTCTGGCATGGTATGAAATAGGACATTTGTAATTTTGTAGTTGAATGTGATGTGTGTCAACGCAACAAGGGAGAAATAGTCAAATCGTCAGGAACACTACAACCGCTCCCGATTCCACCTACTATTTGGAAGGATATCTCTATGGATTTTATTACCGGCTTACCCAAATCGGGAAATAAATCCGTCATCATGGTGGTTGTTGATCACCTTTCCAAGTATGCTCATTTCGGCACCCTTTAACACCCGTTTATAGCATCCATGGTGACTCAAATCTTCATGGATCAGGTCTTCAATCTTCATGGCATGCCGCACTCTATTGTTTCTGATCGCGACCCAACTTTCACAAGCAATTTTTGGCAAGAACTATTCAAGATACAAGGCACCTTATTGCATCTCAGCACAACTTATCATCCCCAAACTGATGGCCAAACGAAAGTTGTCAACAAGTGTTTGGAAACATATTTGATGTGTTTTGCCTCGGAAAATCAAAATCAGTGGGCTCAATGGTTACCCCTAACTGAATGGTGGTACGACTCTTCATACCATACAGCTACACGCATGACTCCTTTTGAAGCGGTATATGGACAGAAGCCACCTTCATTTCTCTCATACTTACCAGGTGCCTCGAAGGTCCAGGCGGTTGACCTAACACTTACAGCTCGAGAGGCTATTCTTTGTACCCTCAAAGAGAATTTGGTCATGGCACAGAATCGCATGAAGCAACAACAGATAAAGGTCGCTTTGAACGTCAATTTGCAGAAGGGGATCAGGTGTTTCTTTGACTGCAACCTTACAAGCAAACTTCCCTCAAGGCCGAGCATTGTCAGAAGATAGTGCCCAAATTTTGTGGTCCTTATACCATACTCAAGCATGTGGGACAAGTCACCTATCAATTAGCTTTGCCCAGTAATTCGAAGCTACATCCTGTTTTTCATGTTTCATTCTTAAAGAAGGTGATTGGAGCCAAATTCAAACCAACCTTCCAGAGTTAGCTGAAGAAGGATCCATTTGGCTACAACCATAAGCAGTTTTGGACTAGTGTGAGTGTCGCCTACGTCAGAGAACCATCAAGGAAGTGTTAGTACAGTGGAAAGATACAACTCCAGCAGACACCACTTGGGAACCAGCTACCATTCTGCAACAATTTCCTCATCTCAAGCCTTGAGGACAAGGTTTCTTTTAAGGGGGCGGACATGTTAGGGTCCTAACCCGCACATAGGTAGAGCAATATATTTGGATGTAATAAAGGTCAATATTAATAAGGCCTTTCAATAAAATAAAATAAAGCGGATGTAAGAAGACCTAATAGAAGCTTCCGCTTCTAGAAGGATATTCCTCTAGATGCTTCTTTTTAGTATAAATAGGAGTCAAGGGTATGAGAACCCTAGCTTGGATATTATTGTAATAGAGCTCTACTCAACTAGAGGTTTCCCCCTCGAAGAGGCCCGTTAACATTGCTTTCAGATTCAAAGTGTTATTTATGTTGTTATTCTTATATCATTTCAGTCTTATTGTGGTGAATATTCTGGTTATAATGTTGTTATTCTGCCATTACTAGCATTTTATTTTAGTTCTGCATACATTTTATATCTGGTATATTACAATCTGGGACAAACTCAATCCACAAAATAGAGACCGGGTCGCAAAAATAACGAAAGAGGTGGAGGAGGAATTGGGGAAAAGGAAAATTGTAGTCTCAGAAGAAGAGGACCAATTAAGGTGGGGCGGGAAAAATGGTGGGAAATTCAACTTAAAAGAAGCACGTTATTACATCGCGGACCAGGATCAAGAAGACCCGACGCAACAATGGGGAAAGATTTGGTGCAGCCCCCAATGGACACAAATCAAAATGTTCGAATGGCTATTTCTTCACAACTGAATTCTAACTTGGGAAAACCTAAGGAAAAGGGGTTTCATAGGTCCATCTCGATGCCACCTTTGTCAAGATAAGTAAGAAACAACCAATCACCTCCTCGATGAATGCAGTTACACAATAAAGATATGGGATTGGGCGGCAGGCATATTTTTCCAGTCCAATAAGATCTGAGGTAACATTAGTGCAACCATCAACAACCGGAATGAGAGTTTCAATGAAAATGAAATGGTGAACCTCTGCTGGAATATCATGTCAGGGATGATCATATGGGCAATATGGAAAGAAAGGAACCGATGCATCTTTAGGAATGAAAGGCTTCCGGAAGGAAAGCTCAAGGAAGCAATAATCTCACAAATACGAGAAACGGTGCAGAGCCACAACTGCTAGAAGGAAAAAATGCAACTCACAGGCCAGGACTCCCGCATCCTAGAATTTTTTCACATAAAAGATGGGCGCAACAACACACTGGTAGGGCGGGAACCACAACTCCAAATAGGAGAGCACAACTAGACCCCCCCTCCGTTAGGGTTCCTCAAGTTGAATTTTGACAGGGTGGAAAAAGGAAACCAAGGAATGGCAGGGACGGGAGGGGTGATCAGAGATAGTGGAGGTAACATCATCCGGTTGTACGCTAGGAGTATGGGAAACTCAACCAACAATGCAGTGGAATTTGGAGCCCTGGAGCTTGGTCTTGAAATCCTAAGTCGCGAAAGGATGACAAACACTATCGTGGAAGGTGACTCCACCTTGGTTATCAACACGATGAAGAGACTCCAAAATGGCACCAGAGTGGGCAAGGTTCAAAGACACTGGCGCCTGGCACATTCCCTACAAAAAATACAGGAGCATCTAGAAACTTTGAAAATAGTGGAGTTGTGTTAGGTACGCAGGTCAACAAATGGCCTAGCGAACAGAATAGGCAATGAGGGGGTTGGCAAGGAAGGACCAGAACTAGACACTACCTAGATCAGCATCCCGAATGGACAACTCAGAACAAACTACATCCAACTAGAGACAAAAGATCATGAAGGAAGATTAAGCAAGGAAGGTCACATTGAGGAGGGAAGTGCAAGGCCTAACGACAGGCACAAAGGACCCAGGCAGGATATGATTTCCTAACACTCGACCACCAATCACCATGTAGGATCATCTTATATAGCAGGCGAGGGTACGGCAACAAGGCTCTGTCGACAGTAAGAGTTGCGAGGAAAGGTCGTGGGAAAGTACAGACGGCAAACCACATGCAACGAATGACGTAACGCATGAGGGATTGACACGATCCAAAATCGATCCACCATGCCAAAGTATAGGTACGGAGAGTAGCACAGTTAGATCTCAAGCAAGTAGGGGAAGGGACCCGCACAGGGATAACGTCCAAGTCATCATGATCATACGAGATGCAACGGGGAAAAAGGATGGGAGTGCTCACCTCTATGGGAAAACCATGATTGGAAGGACAAGCTCGCAGCAGGGGAAGTTCAAGAAAAGGAGAGACAACAATAATAGATGCAATCAGGAAGAGCGCAAATGTAGGGGCTATCATAGATACAAGGGCAAGGAAAGGAGGAACCCCTGTGTAGTGAGGAACAGGTTGACTATCCAGCAAAGGAGTTGCGACAGGCCAGATGGGATGGTGCGTATGAAGCGAACACACAGGAAGAGAAACCCCCTTGGAAAGGAAATTTTGAATAGTCCTCGGTGGGTGTCAAGAATGGAGTAGGCGAAAAAAGACGCAGAGGGAACCTTCCAAACTCTGGTTGCGCCGAAAGGAAAAGTGACCATTACCCGGTGGGAAAAGGAAATCAAAGAAAAACACAAAGGCAAAACATGGGATGCTCTAACACAGGAAGTGGACTGGGTAACTAATCTGGGAGCCACGCAGCCCAGGGAAACCCTCTACCATAAAATAGTGGAGATGGCGTGGCTAACTAAGATGATGATCGGCAAAGTGAGTTTGGAAATGGAAGATGCCAGACAAGAGGACAATAAGGAACACAAGAAAATGTTGGACGAAATCCTGAGTCGCCTTAGCAATATGGAAACTATTACCAAACTGTTAGTTGAGGTTGAGAAGGAAAAAAAATCCAAGATGGAGTGGTTGGTTTCTCAATTCCACCTATACCTATGTTATGTCCATCACATGGACATCACGCCAGCCGATGGAAATGGAATGCTAGCCCATATCAAGAAGACTCGCACGATCTCCCAGAAGGATAATAACAAGGGACAGGTGGATGGTGGAAAAAAACGCATCATTGTCCTAGACTAGTGAATGGTTAGTCTATTGGCAGATCTTCCAGGCGTAGTCAGGTCAGTCTGTCACACTACCCATTCGGGTCTAGTGGGTTGTCTCAGCTTCTGCCTTTTATGTTTGTTTTTCTTATCTTTTTTAAACTGGATACGGCGGGACTGGTCTGGTTTCCCATGGTGGAAGACTAGTCCCACCCCTCGTATATATTAGAAAGCGCAACTAAGGAACCCCTGGTCTGGTTTCCTTCTTGGCAGACTAGGATGCCCCCCTTTTTTGTATCATAATCTTTTTTACAGTAATACAGGTTCTTACACTCACTTACAAGAAAAAAAAAAAATTAATGGTTCCATATTTTTTAAATATAGTGAAAAATATCGTTTTTGAAACATTTTTTACATTTACTTCAATATACAGAAAACAATTGTTATTTAATAACACTGCTTTTCAATATTTAACAAAAAAAAAATATAATTTTTTTTTATATAAATTAAAAACTAAAAAAAACTAAAAAAAAACAAAAGAATTGAAATTTAAAAAATAAAAATAAAAATTAAAAGCAAATATATATATATGAAAAACTTAAAAACCTAATAAGTAAAAAAACCAAAAAAATAAATAAATAAACAAATTTATGATAAAAAAAAAACTTTAAAAATGTTGAAAAAACCAAAAAATAATAAACATATATATAAAACACCAAATTAATAAACCTTGAAATAGAATATTTAATACAAATTCAAAAACTTAAAATTACAACTAAAATAATAAAATTTAAATTAAAAAACATTAAAAATAAAATAAAATACAACATTTAAAAAAAATAAAAAAAATTAATACAACCATATATATGTTTTTAATTTTATTTTTTTTAATTTTTAATGAAATTTGCCATTTTAAATTTTTTTCAACCATATATATGTTTTTAATTTTATTTTTTTTAATTTTTAATGAAATTTGCCATTTTAAATTTTTTTCTTAAATATTTTGTTTTAGTTTAGGGAGTTTTTGTGTATTTTTATATTTTTATATTTTAGATGTTTTTTTTAATTATGATTTGTTTTTTTAGTATTTAAATTT
>JASDQU010101110.1:804388-815408 GCA_032191745.1 Picea mariana
TCCAAGGCATCACTGTTGGTTCACCTAAGATCATTAGTTCCCATCGCATGGAAAAACTACTCAAAAAGGGTCATTCTGGTGTTATCGCCCAACTCCATGCCATACAAGCAACATAGACACCCTCGGTATTGCAAGACCTCCAAGCCATCCTTTCTAAACATCAATTGGTCTTTTCCACTCCCCAAGGCCTCCCTCCTTCCCATGGTTTTCATGATCATTCCATTCCCCTTGTACCTAGAATCCTTCCTCCCAATATTCGTTCGTATCGTCACCCCTTTTCCCAAAAAAATGAAATTGAGAAAATGGTCTAGGAACTCCTTAATGCAGGTGTTATCTACCCTAGTACGAGCCCCTACTCATCTCCTGTGGTCATGGTCCTAAAGAAATAAGGTTCTTGGTGAATGTTTCCTGACTTTCGTGCCCTCAACAAACTTACCATCAAAGACAAATTCCCCATTCTTGTCATTAATGACCTCCAGGATGAATTGAGTGGCAGCCAATTCTTCACTAAACTGGATCTTCGTTCGAGCTACCACTAGATACGTATGAAAGAGGTAGACATTCCCAAGACTGCATTTAGAACTCATGAGGGCCACTATGATTTTTTGGTCGTGCCCTTTGGCTTGTGTAATGCCCCCTCCACCTTCCAAAGCCTCATGAATCATGTCTTCCATCATTTTCTCTGCCATTTTGTCTTAGTTTTATTTGATGATATCCTCATCTATATAAAAACCTGGATAGACCATCTTGCTCATGTGGATCGAGTTCTCCATCTACTCTCTCAGCACCAACTTTTCCTGAAATAGTCTAAATGTGCTTTTGGCGCCTCAGAAGTAGAATACTTGGGTCATCTGGTTGGAAAAGATGGCGTCAGGGTGGATCCTAAAAAGATTGAAGCTATGCAAGACTGGCCTCACCCAAAGACTCTTAAGTGCTTGCATGGATTTCTAAGCTTAACAGGGTATTATCGCAAGTTTGTTAAGAATTATGGGAAGATTGCAGCACCTCTCACTGCTCACCTAAAAAGAACTCTTTCACTTGGACTCCTACCACTTCTCAAGCTTTTCAAACCTTGAATATGGCCATGTGCACCACTCCATTTCTCACCCTTCCCAATTTCACAAAGAACTTTGTGTTGGAATGTGATGCCTGGGGGAAAGGAATTGGTGTTGTCCTTATGCAAGAGGGTTGACCTTTGGCCTTTAGCAGCAAGAAACTATCTGAAAGAAATATGAGAAAATCCATCTATGAAAAGGAAATTTTGGCTATTCTCCATGCCATGGATATGTGGCGTCCTTATCTTTTGAGGCAACATTTCCAAATTAAGACAGAGCATCAAAGCCTCAAGTATTTTCTGGAACAACGCATTTCCTCCCTAGAACAAAAAAAATGGATGACTAAACTCTTTGGATATGATTATGATATCATTTATAAGAAAGGAAAAGACAATGTGGTTGCAGATGCACTTTCTCAAAAATATGAAGACGAAGGATCCCTTTTTTCTCTTTCATTCATTGTACCATATTAGCTCCAAATTGTTCACCAGGAATGGCTACAAGATCCCAAAAGTTCGTAGTTGATCCACCAATTGTAGTCCAAGGCTCCAGCTTCCCCAGGGTACTCTTGGCTCCATGAGGAACTTCAATACAAAGGTTGATTGTATTTAAGTAAACAATCAAAGCTTAAATCCACGGTACTTTTTGAGCTTCATGCTACACCCACATAAGGGCACTCCGGGTTCACCAAAACCTATGACAAGGTTAAACGTTCCTTTTTCTGGGATGGTATGAAACAGGACATTCGTAATTTTGTAGCTGAATGTGATGTGTGTCAACGCAACAAGGGAGAAACAGTCAAATCTTTGGGCACACTACAACCACTCCTGATTCCACCTGCTATTTGGAAGGATATCTCTATGGATTTTATTACCGGCTTACCCAAGTCAGGAAATAAATCCATCATCATGGTGGTTGTTGATCGCCTTTCCAAGTATGCTCATTTCTGTGCCCTTCAACACCCCTTTACATCATCCACGATGACTCAAATTTTCATGGATCAGGTCTTCAAGCTTCATGGCATGCTGCACTCTATTGTTTCTGATCGTGACCCAACTTTCACAAGCAATTTTTTGCAAGAACTATTCAAGATACAAGGCACCGAATTTCATCTCAGCACAACTTATCATCCCGAGACTGATGGCCAAATGGAAGTTGTCAACAAGTGTTTGGAAACATATTTGAGTTGTTTTGCCTCGGAAAAGAAAAATCAGTGGGCTCAATGGTTACCCCTAGCTAAATGGTGGTACAACACTTCATACCATATAGCTACACACATGACTCCTTTTGAAGTGGTATATGGATAGAAGCCACCTTCAGTTCTCTCATACTTACTGGGTGCCTCGAAGGTCCAGGCGGTTGACCTAACACTTACAGCTCGAGAGGCTATTCTCCGTACCCTCAAAGAGAATTTGGACATGGAACAAAATCACATGAATCAACAAGTAGATCAAGGTCACTCTGAACGTCAATTTGCAGAAGGGGATCAAGTGTTTCTTCGACTGCAACCTTACAAGAAAACTTCCCTCAAGGCCGAGCATTGTCAGAAGCTAGCGCCCAAATTTTATGGTCCTTATACCGTACTCAAGCATGTGAGACAAGTCGCCTATTAGTTATCTTTGCCCAGTAATTCGAAGCTACATCCTGTTTTTCATGTTTCATGCTTAAAGAAGGTGATTGGAGCTAAGTGCCAAATTCAAACCAACCTTCCAGATTTAATTGAAGAAGGATCCATTTGGCTACAACCAGAATCATTTTTGGACCAGCGTGAGCATCGCCGACGTCATAGAACCATCAAGGAAGTGCTAGTACAGTGGAAAGATACAACTCCAACAGATGCCACTTGGGAACCAACTACCATTCTGCAACAATTTTCTCATCTCAAGCCTTGAGGACAAGGTTGTTTTTAAGGGGGCGGACATGTTAGGGTCCTAACCCGCACATAGGTAGAACAATATATTCGGATGTAATAAAGGTCAATATTAATAAGGCCTTTCAATAAAATAGAATAAGGCAGATGTAAGAAGACCTAATAGAAGCTTCCACTTCTAGAAGGATCTTGATCTAGATGCTTCTTTTTAGTATAAATAGGTGTCAAGGGTACGAGAACCCTAGCTTGGATATTATTGTAATAGATCTCTGCTCAATTGGAGGTTGCCCCCTCGAAGAGGCCCGTGAACATTGCTTTCAAATTCAAAGTGCTATTTCTGTTGTTATTCTTATATCATTTCAGTGTTATTGTGGTGAATGTTCTGGTTATATTGTTGTTATTCTACCATTACTAGCATTTTATTTCAGTTCTGCATACATTTTATATCTATTATATTACATAATATCACAATCCAACCTATCCTTTCATGAACATCATAATGCGACATAACCCTTAAAAATCAAAGCTAGTGATAACCCTTCAAAACAAAGTTTGTTTTTTGTGGTTAGACGTTATGTTGGGGAAAACATAAAGAAGAGAATGCCTGACATTCTATAGGCATGGAATTTGGCAAGAGAATTTGTTTCCTTTAACTTTGAGCTTGAATCTGGTGTTCTATCATATATTTTCCTAGGTTGGCTAGTAGTATTAGGATTTGCAAATATTGGGGTGGCATTAAAGGATACTCTAGTTCTTTAACCCTTTCTCTGAGCATAACAATTTTAGCTTCCATTTCATCCACATTATAGTCACAAAAATGGTGATGCTTAGAACTTTTAAGGTCCAAACAACAACCTCATGATGATATAAATATCCCCCTGTGTTTTAATAGAGGTGGTAGCCCTCTATATTTTCTTAAAGATAAATCTCGAATATCTTGGAACTGTAATATGAAAATGGGAAAGTACTAAATATCAAACCCCAAATCTTTATCTCTCAGTAACAATGTAAAAAAATTGTTGATTGAAAATAATATACATACACGAAAGAATTCTTAAGAAGAGGACCGAGAATCTTCAGTCATAAAAATATAATATTTGCAGAAAATATTATACATAAATAAACAGTTACAGGAAAAATAAAATAACTCTCACATCCATCACAATATTCATAATTTTTTTATCACATTTGAGGAAAGAAAGATATAGGCCCACAAACGAGAGAACTTTATAAGAGTCTTTTCATTCAGAACATGATAGAAAGTGACAAGAAAACTTTAAATATGTTATGCTCATAACTCAGAGTTGAAAGATATCATTAAATTTTTTCCAGTCATATTCTATCCCGATTTGAATGAAAAAATTCTTCTAAAGTTCTCTCATTTGTGGGACTATATCTTTATTTCCTTGAATGTGATAAAAAATTGTGAATACAGTGATGGATGTGAGAGTTATTTTATTTTTCCTGCAACTCTTATTTATTTATGTATAATATTTTCTACAAATATTATATTTTTATGAGTGAAGGTTCCTCATCCTCTACTTAGGAATTGTTTGATGTATGCATATTATTTTCAATCAACAATATTTTTACATTTTTATTGAGTGATAAAGATTTGGGGTTTTTTTTATTTAGAATTTAATAAATCCCATTTTCATATTACAGTTCCAAGATATTCGAGATTTATCTTTAAGTAAATACAGGGGAGTACCACCTCTATATTAATGTAAGGGGATATTTATATCCTCATGATATTTTTGTTTGGACCTTATTAGATCTAAACATCCACATTTTTGGTGACCATACTGGGGATGAAATTGAAGAAGAAAATGTTATGCTCAAAGAGAGGGTTAAAGAACTGGAGTATGCTTTAATGCCACTGATCTAGATTATTTTGAGAACAAAATGAAGGTGGATATATAATAATGAAATATACAGAGATATTGCAATAAACATAGAGATGCAATAATTCACAACTTTTATTAATGAGACAAATGTACAGAAATTATAAAATTACAGAGTGAATGACTCGCTAGAATGGTGGAAACTTATCTATGAGAAGAGTTGTGATGGATATGCTCATTCACAAGAAGATTATGATGTTTATAGTGAGGCTTCAAAGGCCTTCTTAACATAAATAAAATCCAAAACCATAACCTTGGAAGATGAAACGTCAAAAGGTTTGCGGGCCCCGATGGGGGGTAGTTGATACGTCAACTTCTCGAGGGCACAACTTTTGCATTCAATCTTCATTTGGGGCATTTGATACCTCTTCAGAAAGGTCTATCTGAGAATTATAAATTCTGGTTGGGGTCAAGGAATGGATTTGACAACCCCTGTCCCCCCAAAGTCCAAAAAAAAGTCATTTAGGGCCTCAAAACGACCCCAGAAGTTTGGGACTCCAAAAACTGTAAAAAAACTACCAAAATGGAAAATTATTCTTTGACCTTGTGGAATAGGTGGGTGGCCACCGATATCCATCTTGATCATTCCTCCCCCCTTAGGAATAAATTTTCCCCATCGCATCAAGTTCCTGTGGTAGATGGGGAAGATTTTGTTGAATTTGAACCTTGGTGAGCTACTTGCCTTGTTGTAGAAGTTGTCTTTCTTAACTTGTTGAAGGGTGTCATGAACCTATTTTTGGAGGGGTTAGATATGTTCAACCAATCGAGCTATTTAATTTTCCTAAGTGTGGGAGGACTCTATCTATGAAGATGAAAAATGAAGAGTATGAAGGGATCTGTTATACCTTTTCTTGACTGAGCAGTGTGGAGGCACCTCCGTAGGTATAGTAAGAATATATTTCTTCTCTTCTACAATCTTGCCGATCTGGTTCAGCTAGATAGAAAGGTCTTGGACCAAGGGTTTAGTGGTTGCAGTGTCCTTTTTTTGACCTTCCGACAAAATTGTGAAGAGGCTAAACTTTACAGTATGAGAGATTAATTTGTGACATTGTTTTGTCGAGACAATAGTCAGAACTACCTATGATATCCTATAGAGTTTCCCTCTAGAATAACAATGAAACTATGGGGTCAAGACTCATAAAAAACATGATGCTTCCACATATATGGTTGGTATAAAATAACATTACAAACTTCCAATGGGGAAAAATCACACAATACCTCATCCTTGAAGGGATTGATGCCATAGGACAGGAGACACTGCTGGTTGACACGAAGATTTCGTCCCTGTATGGTTTCAGGTGTGGTTTTGTTGGAAAATCCAACTACTTGATGACCTCTGCTAAGATAAGGTGCTTATATATTTCTCTATAAACAATAAAATGAAGCGGGGTCCCCTTCACCCACATCTGTGAATGGAAGAGGCGCTCCCCCTCCTCAAGATCCTTTGGTTCTTCTAGTTGGATTGTTGTGGTTGCGATAATAGCAGTGGGTTATGCATCAATGATCTATTTCCTTATATTGTTTTCTGAATCATATTCTAATTCGGTAATCGACTCTTTTTCTTTGAGCTCAACCACCAATGATTGTTTTGAGAGAAATTCATTGGTGTTATGCCCAGGGATTTTGTAGAAGTCGCACCACTTTCCAGTGTCCTTCTTTGTCTTTCTGTTACCCTTCTTTTCTTGTGTCTTGGACTAGTTGTCTTGAGGTTGGTTTTTCTGTGAGTTAGGGCCTCCTTTACCATACTTCGACTGTTGCGGATTTGCAGACCTAAAATCTTGCTTGTTCTGTTCCTTAAATTTTTTCTCGATTTTGATGAAATACTGATAAGCCATTTCCAGTGATGAGATGTCCTAAAAATCCATTTCGGTTTGGATGTACCTGTGTAGAGCCCCACAATATTTCAAAACCACATGCTGCTCAAAGTCTTTGATAACCAGCTTGGTGCTCAAGGTATGTAAGGTATTTATGAACTCTGACACTTTTTGGACCCTCTATTGATGTAATGTGGTCCATCTCATGTACTAGTTGTCATAGTTTCCAATAAGGTAATACTATTCCTTGACCACATACATAAAGAATTCCCAAGTGGGCTCGACCCCAAATATTCCAGACTCCTCTGTAGAATTTTTCTCCTAGTAAGTTTCCCACCAATATTTTACATGGGGGAAAACCCTAAGGTGCGCAAAGGTGATCTTTTCTCTATAGGAAAACTTTTGGACAAATAAATAACCTTCTAGAAGATTTAACCACTTTTCCAAAGCATCCAAATCTATGTGACCTTCAAACACGTGAATATAAAAATTAAATTGTACCTTAAAAGGGGTGGCACTTCCAAAGTGGTTTCTTGATGAAGACATGTCTGCTGTTGTCAGCAGTCATTGAAGGATTTGGGAAAAATTCTCCATCATTTCATCCCTCTGTCGTGTGAGGGATTCATCGAGAAATATATTAATAAAATATTCTGCTCCCGCGTCTCTCTTTTATTTTTCCATGGGAGGCCTCTTTGGCAGGAAAGAGCGGTTGTCCTCAAGAGAAAACAGATAGAGACCCAACTCTCTATACCCTTACCTCGTCGGGGACATGCACTAAGAAATGAAAATGAGCATCCTACTATGATACCAGTGATCTAGATTATTTTGAGAATGAAATGAAGGAAGAGATATAACAATGAAATATACATAGATATGGAAATAAACATAGAGATACACCAATGCACAATTTTTTATTAATGAGAGAAATGTACAAAAACTGTAAAATTACAAAGTGAATGACTCACTATAATGGTGGCAGCTTATCTCTGAGAAGAGATGTTATGGCTATGTTCATTCACAAGAAGATGATGATGTTTACAATGAGGCTCCAAAGGCCTTTTTAACATAAATAAAATCAAAAAACCTAACCCTAGTAGATGAAATGTCAAAAGGTTTGCAGGCCCCGATGGGGGTAGTTGATATGTCAACTTCTCGAGGGCATAAATTTTGCATAAAATATCCATTTGGGGCATTCGATACCTCGCCAGAAAGGTCTATCTAAGAATTAAATATTCTACCAAGGGTCAACGTACATCATTGTCAATCCATGGCCTCTCAAAAGTCCAAAAAACCATTGTTTAGGGCCTCAAAATGGCCCTAGAAGTTTGGCACTTAAAAAACTATAAACAAACTACCAAAATGGAAAATTATTCTTTGATCCAATGGAATAGGTGGGTGTCCACTGATATCCATCTAGATAAGCCACCCCCGATATTTACAAATCCTATTACTACTATTCAACCTGGGAAAAGCTTTGACAGAACACTAGAGTCAAGCTCAAAGTTGAAAGGAACATCAAGTTTGCTTGTTGTAGTTAGACATTATGTTGGTGAAAATATGAAGAAGAGAATGTCTCTCATTCTAGAGGCATGGGATTTGGAAAGAATATCATAATGTGACATACCCATTGAGGAATGTCAAAATGCAACATAACCCTTTAAGAATGTCGCAATGTGACATAATGTTGAAGACAGTAGAAATTCAACATAAGTCAACCAATATGTATGTTGAAATATGACACAACCATAGTCGATCATAGTCATCCATAGGAAAAGTATGATTTAATGTCATAATGTGACATATCCATACACGTCACAATAAAAAATATTCATAGACATTGTAATGTGACATAACCATTAACATTGCAATGTGTCATAACCATTAAGGAACATAAAAAATGTGACATGATCCTTCATGAATGTTGCAATGCGACATAACCATTCAGGAGCATAACAATTCCTTATAATCCAACCATAGTTCACCATGGTAAACCAAAATCAACCATAGTGAACCATGGATAGCTAATGAAAACCATGGTTAACATAAGGCAACCAAAGTCAACCATAGTGAATGGTATTCAATTAAATATAGCCATGTTTAACATAAACCAAACCATAATGTCACAATGTGACATTACCATATAATCTATGGTTAAACAAAATAAAACAAAGTCAAGTATAATCAACCATGGTCAAAACTGTTAATGTTGTAATGAAAAATAACCCTTGATGAATGTTGCAATGCAACATAACCATTCGACATAATACAAAAAAGATAAAAATAACATTGCAACATAACCATTAATGAACATTACAATCCAACATAATGATTTGAGAACATCATAATGCAAAATAACCATTGATTAACATCACAATGCAACAAAACCATTAAGAAATGTAGCAATTCAACATAAGTCAACTAAGATGAAGGTCACAATGCAACATACCCATTGAGGAATGTCGTAATCCAACATAACCATTGAGGTATGTTGTAATGCAATATAACCCTTTATGAATGTAAAAATATGACATAACCTTGGAGAACGTAGCAATTAAACACAAGTCAACTGAGATGTACATTGAAATTCAACATAGCCATAGTCATCCATAAGACAACTATGATTAAACGTTGCAATGTGACATGACCATAAATGTTGCAATGTGACATAACCATTAAGGAACATCACAAGTGTGACATAACCCTTCATGAATGTCACAAAGGGACATAACCATTGAGGAACATAACAATTCTTTATAAGTCTACAAAGATGAATATTAGAATGCTTTATGACCATTCATGAACATCTTGTTGAAACATAATCCTTAAGGAATGTTGTAAGGTGACATAACCCTTAATGAACGTCACAATGTGACGAGACCATTGAGGAACATAACAATTTGACATAACACAATGAAGGTGAATGTCACAGTGTGACATAATCATTGAGGACATGACAATCCAACATAACCCTTAATGGATGTCATAGTGCGACACAACCATCGAGGAATGTCGAATTGCGACACAACCATTTAGGAATGTAACAATTTAACATTAGTCAACAAGAATAACATCATAATGTGGATTTGTCATAGTAAACCATGGTTTAACATAATTAATTGTTATCAACCAGAGTTAATGAATATCAACAAAAAATTCAACCATAATCAACTATGGTAAACCAAAGTCAACCACATTGAACCATGACCAACTAAAGGAAACCATGGTTAACTTGAGTCAACCATAGTGAACCAGTGTTTATTAAAGATAACCATGGTTAACATAAGTCAACCATAGTGAACCATTATTTATTAAACACAACCATGTTTAACATAAGTCGGCCATAATATCACAATGAGATATGAACATAGTAAACTATGGTTAAAAAAAATCAACCATAGTCAACCAAATATAACCATAATGAACCATAGTCAACCAAAATCAACCAAAGTCAAACATATTCAATCATGGTCAACACGAGTCACTGAAAATCAACCATAGCCAACCATAATCAACCAAAGTCAAACATATTCAATCGTGGTCAACATGAGTCACTAAAAATCAACCATAATAAACCATAGCCAACCATGGCCAACTAAATACAACCATTGTTAACCTAAATCAACCACAATAAATAGCAAAATATGAAATAACCATTGAGGAACACCACAATCTAACCTTACCCTTGAGGGACACCACATTGCGACATAACCATTGAGGAACACATCAATTCAACCTAAGTAATGGTCACCCATGATCAACCATAGTAAACCATGGTTGAACGAAGTTAGTTATAGTCCAACATAATCAACCATGGATAACAAAAGTCAACTATGGTCAACCATGGTCAAACATAACCAAACATGATCAACCATAATTAACTATGGCAAACCATAGTCTAACGTGAACAACCATGGTCAACCATAGCAAATATCATAGATATTTCAATATTAATCATATTGATATTTTAATTCACAAATCTATTAATCCTCCCCACACATGTCAACCGTGAACTAATACAACCACATAATTAAAAGTGGTTTATATATGTTGATCAACATCATTTTCCACTTTTAAAAACCAATAATGTAGATTAGCATATATCAACCACTTTTAGTTATGTGATTGTGTGAGGAGTAACGATACATCAAATATTATGTGGGATCCTCACATCAAGTTAAAAAATAGTCCAATTTTATAAATTTATGTATATTGTTTAAAATTTTAATACAAAATTTAACTTATTATTAATTGTTCAATATATATTAATTTATAAAGTAAAAATTAAATTTTTAGCGGTTTATCTTTTTTGTTTATTTTTTTCTTAAATTATTTAAATAATTTAGACAAGATTATTAATGTGTAAAATATTTTTACACA
>JASDQU010101110.1:815458-825989 GCA_032191745.1 Picea mariana
CACATGAAGCAACAAGCAAATCAAGGTCGCTCTGAACGCCAATTTGCAGAAGGGGATAAGGTGTTTCTTCAACTGCAACCTTACAAGAAAACTTCCCTCAAGGCCAAACATTGTCAGAAGCTAGCACCCAAATTTTATGGTCCTTATACCGTACTCAAGTGTGTGGGACAAGTTGCCTATCAGTTATCTTTGCCCAGCAATTCGAAGCTACATCTTGTTTTTCATGTTTCATGCTTAAAGAAGGTGATTGGAGCTAAGTGCCAAATTCAAACCAACCTTCCAAAGTTAGCTGAAGAAGGATCCATTTGGCTACAGCCGAAAGCAGTTTTGGACCAGCATGAGTGTCGCCTATGTCATATAACCATCAAGGAAGTGATAGTATAGTGGAAAGATGCAACTCCAACAGACGCCACTTGGGAACCAACTACCATTCTGCAACAATTTCCTCATCTCAATCCTTGAGGAAAATGTTGTTTTTAAGGGGGTGGACATGTTAGGGTCCTAGCCTACACATAGGTAGAACAATATATTCAGATGTAATAAAGGTCAATATTAATAAGGCCTTTCAATAAAATAGAATAAGGCGGATGTAAGAAGACCTAATAGAAGCTTTTGCTTCCAAAAGGATCTTCCTCTAGATGCTTCTTTTTAGTATAAATAGGAGTCGAGGGTATGAGAAACCTAGCTTGGATATTATTGTAATAGAGCTCTACTCAACTGGAGGTTGCTCCCTCAAAGAGGCTCGTGAACATTGCTTTCATATTCAAAGTGCTATTTCTGTTGTTATTCTTATATCATTTTAGTGTTATTGTGGTGAATGTTCTGGTTATATTGTTGTTATTCTACCATTACTAGCATTTTATTTTAGTTTTGCATACATTTTATATCTGGTATATTACATAAAATCACAATCCAACCTATCCTTTCATGAACATCACAATGCGACATAACCCTTAAAAAACAAAGCTAGTGATAACCCTTCAAAACAAAGTTTGTTTTTTGTGGTTAGACGTTATGTTGGGGAAAACATAAAGAAGAGAATGTCTCACATTCTATAGGCATGGGATTTGGCAAGAAAATTTGTTTCCTTTAACTTTGAGCTTGACTCTGGTGTTCTATCATATATTTTCCTAGGTTGACTAGTAGTAATAGGATTTGCAAATATTGGGGTGGCATTAAAGCATACTCTAGTTCTTTAACCCTTTCTCCGAGAATAACGATTTTAGCTTCCATTTCATCCACATTATAGTCACAAAAATGGTGATGCTTAGATCTTTTAAGGTCCAAACAACAACCTCATGATGATCTAAATATCCCCCTGTGTTTTGATAGAGGTGGCAGCCCTCTATATTTTCTTAAATATAAATCTTGAATATCTTGGAACTGTAATATGAAAATGGGAAAATACTAAATATCAAACCCCAAATCTTTATCTCTCAGTAAAAATGTAAAAAAATTGTTGATTGAAAATAATATACATACACCAAAGAATTACTAAGAAGAGCACTGGGAATCTTCAGTCATAAAAATATAATATTTGCAGAAAATATTATACATAAATAAATAACAGTTACAGGAAAAATAAAATAACTCTCGCATCCATCACAATATTCATAATTTTTTTATCACGTTCGAGGAAAGAAAGATATAGGCCCACAAATGAGAGAAATTTATAAGAGTCTTTTCATTCAGAACATGATAGAAAGTGACAAGAAAACTTTAAATATGTTATGCTCAGAACTCAGAGTTCAAAGATATCATTAAATTTTTTCCAGTCATATTCTACCCTGATTTGAATGAAAAAACTCTTCTAAAGTTCTCTCATTTGTGGGACTATATCTTTATATCTTGAATGTGATAAAAAATTGTGAATACAGTGATGGATGTGAGAGTTATTTTATTTTTCCTGCAACTCTTATTTATTTATGTATAATATTTTCTACAAATATTATATTTTTATGAGTGAACGTTCCTCATCCTCTACTTAGGAATTCTTTGATGTATGCATATTATTTTCAATGAACAATATTTTTACATTTTTATTGAGTGATAAAGATTTGGGGTTTTCTATTTAGAATTTAATAAATCCCATTTTCATATTACAGTTCCAAGATATTCGAGATTTATCTTTAAATAAATACAGGGGAGTACCACCTCTATACTAATGTAGGGGGATATTTATATCCTCATGAGGTTTTTTTTTTGACCTTATTAGATCTAAGCATCCACATTTTTGGCGACCATACTGGGGATGAAATTGAAGATGAAAATGCTATGCTCAAAGAGAGGGTTAAAGAACTGGAGTATGCTTTAATGCCACTGATCCAGATTATTTTGAGAACAAAATGAAGGTGGATATATAATAATGAAATATACAGAGATGTTGCAATAAAAACAGAGATACAATAATGCACAACTTTTATTAATGAGACAAATGTACAAAAATTATAAAATTACAGAGTGAATGACTCGCTAGAATGGTGACAACTTATCTATGAGAAGAATTGTGATGGATATGCTCATTCACAAGAAGATTGTGATGTTTACAGTGAGGCTTCAAAGGCCTTCTTAAAATAAATAAAATCCAAAACCATAACCTTGGAAGATGAAACGTCAAAAGGTTTGCGGGCCCCGATGGGGGGTAGTAATTGATACATCAACTTCTCGAGGGCACAACTTTTGCATACGATCTTCATTTGGGGTGTTTGATACCTCTTCAAAAAGGTCTATCCGAGAATTATAAATTCTGGTGGGGCTCAAGGAATGGATTTGACAACCCCTATCCCGCCAAAGTCCCAAAAAAAGTCATTTAGGGCCTCAAAACGATCCCAGAAGTTTGGGACTCCAAAAACTGTAAAAAAACTACCAAAATGGAAAATTGTTCTTTGAGCCAGTGGAATAGGTGGGTGGCCACCGATATCCATCTTGATCATTCCCTTCCCCCTTAGGAAGAAATTTTCCCCATCACATCAAGTTCTTGTTGTAGATGGCGAAGATTTTGTTGAATCTAAACCTTGGTGAGCTACTTGCCTTG
Source organism: Picea mariana (assembly GCA_032191745.1). NCBI lineage: Eukaryota > Viridiplantae > Streptophyta > Pinopsida > Pinales > Pinaceae > Picea > Picea mariana. The sequence continues at coordinate 818,493 of JASDQU010101110.1, forward strand.
TTGTAGAAGTTGTCTTTCTTAACTTGTTGAAGGGTGTCATGAATGTATTTTTGGAGGGGTTAGATATGTTCAACCAATCGAGCTATGTGATTTTCCTAAGTGTGGGAGGACTCTATCGATGAAGATGCAAAATGAAGAGTATGAAGGGATCTATTATACCTTTTCTTGATTGAGCAGTGTGGAGGCACCTCCGTAGGTATAGTAAGAATACATTTCTTCTCTTCTACAATCTTGTCGATCAAGTTCTACTAGATAGAAAGGTCTTGGACCAAGGGTTCAGTGGTTGCAGTGTCCTTTTTTTGACCTTCCGACAAGATTGTGAAGAGGCTAAACTTTACGGTATGAGAGATTAATTTGTGACATTGTTTTGTCGAGAGAATAATCAGAACTACCTATGATATCCTGTAGATCTGCCCCCTAGAATAACAATGACACTATGGGTCAAGACTCATAAAAAACATGATGCTTACACATATATGGTTGGTCTAAAATAACATTACAAACTTCCAATGGGGGAAAATGACACAATACCTCATCCTTGAATAGATTGATGCCATAGGACAAGAGACACTGCTGGTTGACATGAAGATTTTGTCCCTGGCGAAGCCGCTCGATATTGTATGGTTTCAGGTGTGGTTTTGTTGGAAAATTCAACTACTTCATGACCTCTGCTAAGATAAGGTTCTTATATATTTCTCTATAAAAAATAAAATGAAGCGAGGTCCCCTTCACCCACATCTGTGAATGGAAGAGGCACTCCCCCTCCTCAGGATCCTCTGGTTCTTCTAGTTGGATTGTTGTGGTTGCGATAATAGCAGTGGGTTCTAAATCAATGATCTATTTCCTTTTATTTTTTTTTGAATCATATTCTAATTCGGTGATCGACTCTATTTCTTTGAGCTCAACCACCAATGATTGTTTTGAGAAAAATTCATCGGTGTTATGCCAAGGGATTTTGTAAAAGTCGCACCACTTTCCAGTGTCCTTCTTTTTCCTGTTACCCTTCTTTTATTGTGTCTTGGACTAGTTGTCTTGAGGTTGGTTTTTTTGTGAGTTAGGGCCTCCTTTACCATACTTCGGCTGTTGCGGATTTGCAGACCTGAAATCCCGCTTGTTCTGTTGCTTAAATTTTTGCTAGATTTTGACGAAATACTGATAAGCCGTTCCCAGTGATGAGATGTCCAAAAACTCCATTTTGGTTTGGATGTACCTATGTAGAGCCCCACAATATTTCAAAACCACATGTCGCTCAAAGTCTTTGATAACCATCTTGGTGTGCAAGTTATGGAAGGTATTTATGAACTCCGACACTTTTTGGACCCTCTCTTGATGCAATGTGGTCCATCTCATGTACTAGTCATCATAGTTTCCAATAAGGTAATACTATTCCTTGACCGCATACATAAAAAGTTCCCAAGTGGGCTCGACCCCAAATATTCCAGAATCCTATGTGGAATTTCTCTCCTAGTAATTTTCCCACCAATATTTTACATGGGGGACAATCTTAAGGAGTGTAAAGGTGATCTTTTCTCTATAGGAAAATTTTTGGACAAATAAATAACCTTCTAGCAGATTTAACCACTTTTCAAAAGCATCCACATCTATGTGACCTTCAAACACGTGAATATCAAAATTAAATTGTACCTTAAAGGGGTGGCACTTCCAAAGTGGTTTCTTGATGAAGATATGTTTGCTGTTGTCAACAGTTGTCGAAGGATTTTGGAAATAATTCTCCATCATTTCGTCCCTCTGTCGCGTGAGGGATTCCTCGAGAAATATATTAATATAATATTTTTCTCCCATGTCTCTCTTTTATTTTTCCATGAGAGGCGTCTTTGGCTGGAGAGAGTGGTTGTCCTCAAGAGAAAATAGGTAGAGACCCAACTCTCTATACCCTTACCTCGTCGGGGACATGCACTAAGAAATGAAAATGAGCATCCTACTCTGATACCACTGATCCAGATTATTTTGAGAATGAAATGAAGGAAGAGAAATAACAATGAAATATACATAGATATAGAAATAAACATAGAGATACATCAATGCACAATTTTTTATTAATGAGAGAAATGTAAAAAAACTGTAAAATTACAGAGTGAATGACTCGCTATAATGGTGGAAACTTATCTCTGAGAAGAGATGTTATGGCTATGCTCATTCACAAGAAGATGATGATGTTTACAATGAGGCTCCAAAGGCCTTTTTAACATAAATAAAATCGAAAAACCTAACCCCGGTAGATGAAATGTCAAAAGGTTTGCGGGCCCTGATGGAGGTAGTTGATATGTCAACTTCTTGAGGGCATAAATTTTGCATACAATATCCATTTGGGGTGTTCGATACCTCGCCATAAAGATCTATCTGAGAATTAAATATTCTACCAAGGGTCAACGTACATCGTTGTCAATCCATGGCCTCTCAAAAGTCCAAAAAACCATTGTTTAGGGCCTCAAAATGACCCTAGAAGTTTGGGACTTAAAAAACTGTAAACAAACTACCAAAATGGAAAATTATTCTTTGATCCAGTGGAATAGGTGGGTGTCCATTGATATCCATCTAGATAAGCCACCCCCAATATTTACAAATCCTATTACTACTATTCAACCTGGGAAAAGCTTTAACAGAACACCAGAGTCAAGCTCAAAGTTGAAAGGAACATCAAGTTTGCTTGTTGTAGTTAGACATTATGTTGGTGAAAATATGAAGAAGAGAATGTCTCTCATTCTAGAGGCATGGGATTTGGCAAGAATATCATAATGTGACATACCCATTGAGGAATGTCACAATGCAACATAACCCTTTAAGAATGTTGTAATGTGACATAATGTTGAAGACCGTAGAAATTCAACATAAGTCAATCAATATGTATGTTGAAATACGACATAGCCATAGTCAATCATAGTCATCCATAGGAAAAGTATGATTGAATGTCATAATGCGACATATCCATACACGTCACAATGAAAAATATTCATAGACATTGTAATGTAACATAACCATTAACATTGCAATGTGTCATAACCATTAAGGAACATCACAAATGTGACATGATCCTTCATGAATGTTGCAATGCGACATAACCATTCAGGAGCATAGCAATTCCTTATAATCCAACCATAGTTCACCATGGTAAACCAAAATCAACCATAGTGAACCATGGATAGCTAATGACAACCATGGTTAACATAAGACAACCAAAGTCAACCATAGTGAATGGTATTCAATTAAATATAGCCATGTTTAACATAAACCAAACCATAATGTCACAATGTGACATTACCATATAAGCTATGGTTAAACAAAATAAAACAAAGTCAAGTATAATCAACCATGGTCAAAACTATTAATGTTGTAATGAAAAATAACCCTTGATGAATGTCACAATGCAACATAACCATTCGACATAATCCAAAAAAGATAAAAATAACATTGCAACATAACCATTAATGAACATTACAATCCAACATAATGATTTGAGAACATCATAATGCAAAATAACCATTGATTAACGTCACAATGCAACAAAACTATTAAGAAATGTAGCAATTCAACATAATTCAACTAAGATGAAGGTCACAATGCAACATACCCATTGAGGAATGTCACAATCCAACATAACCATTGAGGTACGTTGTAATGAAATATAACCCTTTATGAATGTAAAAATATGACATAACCTTGGAGAACGTAGCCATTAAACATAAGTCAACTGAGCTGTACATTGAAATTCAACATAACCATAGTCATCCATAAGACAACTATGATTAAACGTTGCAATGTGACATGACCATAAATGTTGCAATGTGACATAACCATTAACATTGTAATGTGACATAACCATTAAGGAACATGACAAGTGTGACATAACCCTTCATGAATGTCACAAAGGGACATAACCATTGAGGAACATAACAATTCTTTATAAGTCTACCAAGATGAATATTAGAATGGTTTATGACCATTCACGAACATCTCGTTGAAACATAATCCTTAAGGAATGTTGTAAGGTGACATAACCCTTAATGAACGTCACAATGTGACGAGACCATTGAGGAACATAACAATTTGACATAACACAATAAAGGTGAATGTCACAGTGTGACATAATCATTGAGGACATGACAATCCAACATAACCCTTAATGGATGTCATAGTGCGACACAACCATCGAGGAATGTCGAATTGCGACACAACCATTTAGGAATGTAACAATTTAACATTAGTCAACAAGAATAACATCATAATGCGGATTTGTCATAGTAAGCCATGGTTTAACATAATTAATTGTTATCAACCAGAGTCAATGAATATCAACAAAAAAATTCAACCATAGTCAACTATGGTAAACCAAAGTCAACCACATTGAACCATGACCAACTAAAGGAAACCATGGTTAACTTGAGTCAACCATAGTGAACCAATGTTTATTAAAGATAACCATGGTTAACATAAGTCAACCATAGTGAACCATTATTTATTAAATACAACCATGTTTAACATAAGTCGGCCATAATATCACAATGAGATATGAACATAGTAAACTATGGTTAAAAACAATCAACCATAGTCAACCAAATATAATCATAATGAACCATAGTCAACCACAATCAACCAAAGTCAAACATATTCAATTGTGGTCAACACGAGTCACTTAAAATCAACCATACTCAACCATAGCCAACGATAATCAACCAAAGTCAAACATATTCAATCGTGGTCAACATGAGTCACTGAAAATCAACCATAATCAACCATAGCCAACCATGGCCAACTAAATACAACCATTGTTAACATAAATCAACCATAATAAACATCACAATATGAAATAACCATTGAGGAACACCACAATCTAACCTTACCCTTGAGGGACACCACATTGTGACATAACCATGGAGGAACACATCAATTCAACCTAAGTAAATGAAGATAAATATCACAATGTTACATAACCATTGAGTAACATCACAATATAACATATCATTTCATGAACATCAAAATATGACATAACCCTTCAAAAACATTACAATTCAACATATGTCCACCAAGATGAATGTTTCCATGCGACATAACCATGAAGGAACACCACAAAATGTGACATAACCCTTAATAAATGTTGTAATGTGACATAACCATTAAGGAACATGACAATTCCATATAAGTTGACTAAGATGAATATCGTGACCATTCAAGAACATTACACTAAAACATAACCCTTAAAGAATGTTGCAAGGTGAGATAACCCTTAATGAATGTCACAATGTGATGTAATTGTTGAAGAGCATAACAATTCGACATAACACAATGAAAATGAACATTGTAATGTGACATAATCATTGGGGAACATCACAATCCAACATAACCCTTTAGAAATGTTTCAATGTGACATAACACATGATGGACATCAAATTACAACACACCTATTAAGGAACATAACAATTTGACATAAGTCGATCATGAGAACATTGCAATGTGACATTACCATAGTAAACCATGGTTAAACATAATCAATATGGTCAACCATATTACCCATTGCTAACCGTGTGCAGCCATGGTTAACTATAGTGAATCATAATCAACCTACATCAACCATGTTGAACCCTAGTGAAACATGGTCAACCATAGTAAACTTAAGTCAACCAAGGTTAACCATAATATACCAAACATAAATGAAAGTTAATCATAAGTCAACCATTGTAAACCAAATTCAACTACAAGTTGACCATAGTAAACCAAACATAAAAAAAATCAACCATAAGTAAACCAAAGTCAACCAAGGTATACCAAAGCTAACCATGGACAATTATGGTCAACCATAATAAAATGAAAGTCAAACATAGATAGTAATGGTCAACCCAAGATAACCATGGTCAACCATAGTCAATAATAGTCAACATGGTCACCCATGATCAACCATAGTAAACCATGGTTGAACGAAGTCAATTATTGTCCAACATAATCAACCATGGATAACAAAAGTCAACTATGGTCAAACATAACCAAACATGGTCAACCATAATTAACTATGGCAAACCATAGTCTAACGTGATCAACCATGGTCAACCATAGTAAATATCATAGATATTTCAATATTAATCATATTGATATTTTAATTCACAAATCTATTAATCCTCCCCACACATGTCAACCATGAACTAATACAACCACATAATTAAAAGTGGTTTATATATGTTGATCGACATCATTTTCCACTTTTAAAAACCAATAATGTAGATTAGCATATATCAACCACTTTTGGTTATGTGATTGTGTGAGTAGTAACGATACATCAAGTATTATGTGGGATCCTCACATCAAGTTAAAAAATAGTCCAATTTTATAAATTTATGTATATTGTTTAAAATTTTAATACAAAATTTAACTTATTATTAATTGTTCAATATATATTAATTTATAAAGTAAAAATTATTTTTTTAGTGGTTTTTCTTTTTTGTTTATTTTTTACTTAAATTATTTAAATAATTTAGACAAGATTATTAATGTGTAAAATATTTTTACACATTAAGGTATGATTGTTAATAGTGACAAGACTAAGGTCATGATCATTAAATACAATAAGATCACTTATGATACCTTCGTATAATAATAATAATAATAATCTATTTTTAAGGTCACGACCAAGCCACACCAAATTGGTGTATGAGACCCCCTTGTTTGTGGGACAAGGGACCCCCTCCGCCCAATGATTTGACTGGTAAAGTCTACGGAGGTATACATACCCTACCCCCCTCTGAATTTGAACTTGTGACCTCTTAAGAGGAAACACATGTTCTTAACCATTAGGCCCACTCAGGCTGTATGGAAAAAACAACTTGGAGGAAGTGACTTCATACAAATATCTTGGAATTGATATTCTCCACAGGCTCGACTGGAATTATAGCATTGAGAAAATGATTATTGGGGGATGGAAAGTTTATTATGGGATTGAAAACAATTGTAAATCAGTCGATCTTTGGATATGGGATAAGAAGAAACTCCTCTTTGAGACTCTTGTACACCTGTTATTCTTTACAAATGTGAACTCTGGGGATGTCGTATCTCTCGTGAATCCTAGAGAAAGATAGAGAAAATACAAAAGAATTTTATAACCTATAATCTGAAAATTAAAGGAAATAAGCCCTATCCCATCCTCCTCTTAGAGGCAAGCCTTTCCCCCATTGAGAGCATGACTATGACTAGATACCTAATGTATAAGAATAAGTTAAACAACATGTAAGACAAGAGGCTTCCTAAAATTGCTTCCAAATCCAGTCGTAACCACCATCAACTCATGCGAGGATGGAATAAAGTTGCCCAATATTGGCTAAGCTATTGGGGGATCATGGAAGACACCATTTTGCAGAATAAGGATACTATTAAAAATATCATCAAATCAAAATTTAAGGAGAAAATGTGATGTGTTAAAGAGTTAGAGGAAAAAATAAAATTAAGGTATTATAAGGATGTAATCAACCCTAATCTAGAATATCAAAATTATCT
>JASDQU010101110.1:828767-843050 GCA_032191745.1 Picea mariana
TTTTTTATTTAGGTGTCGATTTTAAGGTTTTCCTGAGCTACTATATGAGTTTTGAAGGCCATGCTTGAAAAATGTTGTAATTTTGACCCCGCTTGAAAAACTGGTGCTACCTGTAACACCACTTTTTTATTTGGGGGTTGATTTTCATGTTTTTTATGCAAAAATATGGGTTTTTTGGGCCAGAGTTCTCATTTTGAGGTCACGGTCTCGTTAAGTTGGTAACTTTGTTCAAAGAGAATATATGCTTACCTGAAAACAGAGGAGAGCAACTAGTGCTTGTTAGAATTTTAGAAGTTACAATTATCTTCTTTAACATTCATTAACAATTGCATGTAATAGGATCACTGAAAGATAAACAATCACAGAACACAAGATATATCATGGGAAACCCTTGTGGGGGAGAAAACCTAGCAACCAATTCTTCAGTATAGATTCCTTCAACCAGTACAATGTCACGTTATATCTCTCCACAAATAAACCAAGACTAAGATACCAAACACCAAGAAACCAAGACCTCTTGCGCTAGACCTTCCTTGCTATGCTCCAAATACACAAGAGAAGGCGAGTTGTGTGTGTGTACAAATGAGAGGAACTCGACCTCTATTTTTACACATAATTGACTCCCGAAAAGACGCAACCCTAAGAGGGGATGTTTTGACTTTTACAATAAGGATAACAATAAAATAATAGTTTCTTTTGAATTGATTTATACAATAAGATTACAATAACCTTCTCGAGGTTTGACCAATACAAATACAAAATAAAATCTTCCATAGTTACATCAAAATATCAACACTCCCTCTTAACTAGGAATGTATTATTTGTTGCCAGATGAGCTCATGACCAGTGACTATTGATCATATGAATCAATACATCATCGGATATCCATAGTACAACATGACTTCACAACCAATGCATCTAAGGCCTTTAGGTAGCTCTCAAATAGCTTCAATATGTCACCATGACATCCACTACCCCGCAATGCATTTGTACCTCATCATGTGCACCCTTGTGACTTCACAGCCAATGCATCCAAGGCTTGTGGGTAGCTCTCAAATAACTACAACATGTCCCCAGGACATCCACTACCCCACAATGCATATGTACCTTGTCACTCCCTCTGAAGAGGGACCATTCCAAGCTTGTCCCTGAAGTGATCGAACTTTGTCCTCAACAGTGGCTTGGTCAACACATATGCAACTTGCTCCTCGATAGTCACATACTGGAGCCTCAATGCTCCCCTCTACACCATATCCATTATATAGTGATATTTGATCTTGATATGTTTCGACCTATCATGGAACACCGAATTCTATGACAACTTCATGCAACTCTTGTTGTCACACCAAATGCAGGTCGCCTCCAGTTTCAGACCAAATAACCCAGACAATAGCTTTTGAAGCTACACTGCTTCTCTACATGTTCATCCTCAGTCATACTGAGTGCTACACATGACTCCTTCCTGCTGCTCCACAAACCATACTAGAGCCTATACTAAAGAAATATGTCAAAGTACTCTTCCGATCAGGAATACTTTCGGCCCAATCTGAATCTGAATATCCATATAACTCGAACTCATGGCCTTTCACATACTTGAGACCATAATCCAATGTACCCTTAAGGTACCTCATCACATGTTTTTTTGCGACCAAATGAACCTGCATGGGTTGCTCCATATACTGACTCGAGGTGTTCACAACAAAACATATATCTGGTCTCTTGTTCATCAAGTACATCAATGAAGCCACCATCTTCCTATATAAAGTAACATCCACAGTCTCTGAAGTCGTATCCTGCAGCAACTTCATATTTGATACCATAGGTGTAGCCATTTCCTTGCAATCCAACATCTCAAACCTCTTAAGGATTTCCACTGCATGCTTCCCTTGATTCAGAAAGATCTCGTCTTGTCTCTGCCATACCTCGAGACCCAAAAAGTAATGCATCATCCCAATATATTTCATCTCAAACTCAGTAGCCATATTTCTCTTACATTCTGAGATGAGATTTTCCACACTTGTTAGAAACAGGTTATCCACATACAGTAGTAGTATTACTGGACCATCATCCACAACCTTAAAGTAAAGGTTAGGATCTGCACTTCTCTTTCTAAATCCTAAGCTCGTCAGAAAATTATTGATCCTGCCATACCATGCTTTGGGTGCCTGCTTTAATCCATATAAAGTCGTCTTCAATATGCACACATGTGTGTTCCCTGTCATGTACCTCAAACCCTTGTGACTGCTCCACATAAAATTCCTCTTTTATTTCACCATTCGAGAAGGTTATCTTCACATCCATCTGATGCACCTTCCATTTCATTATTGTGACCAACGAAAGTATAGTCTTGATCGAGGTATATCTCACCACAGGATCAAATGTCTCCTCATAGTCAATGCCCTCCTTCTGAGAGAATCCTCGAGCCACAAATCTAGCATTATACTTTTCAATACTGCCATCAACTGCATGTTTTGACTTGTAGATCCATTTTGAACTTACTATTGATTTCTCCTTCAGTCTAGGGACCACATCCCAAACATCATTCTTTACTATGGATTGATATTGCTCCCCCATGGCATCCTTCCATACCCTATTTTTTGAAACCTCTCCATAACTTGATGGTTTTTCATCCATGATATCACACATATCTTACTTTCCTTGAGATAATTTTCTAGGGAACCATATCTTTCTAAATCTCTGATGAGCTCTTGTGCCCAAGCTAGTATTCTCTTGCAAGAAGGAATCTCTAATGACCTCTGAGATTCTGCCATGTCATTATCCTCATGAATGACTTCCTCAGGTTCAATTGCTTCTGCCTCTAGAACTCTAGTAACTTCATTATCCTCCTCATGAACCTCTTTTGCACAGTTTTGTTTTGATTTGTTGAAAGTTGCACTCTTATCGAAGGTGACATCTCGACTAATCTCAACTTTTTAGTGACCGAGAATATATAGCATGTATGCCTTCGGTGTGTTACTATAACCAAAAAATATTTCATTCTTTCTAGATGGATCCAATTTTGTCCTCTTTTCCTTGGGGACATGCACAAATATGGGGCAGCCAAATATCCTTAGATGCCTGAATTTCAGCTTCTCTCCTGAAAACATCTCCTCTGGTGTCTTTTTTTCAAGTATTTTGTGGGGACTTATGTTTTGCACGTACATCGCAATCTTTGTTGCTTCTTCCCACGAAGGCATAGGTAGATATTGATCATGGATCATAGCCTTCACTGCTTCCATGATTGTCTGATTCTTCCTTTCTACTACTCCATTCTGCTGAGGATTGTGGGGAGTAGAAATCTCCCTCTTAATCTCAGCTTCCTTGCAATATTATTTGAATTCCTCTGAAGTGAATTCTTCTCCATTACCTGATCGCAAGGTCTTTATCTTCCACTCTATCAGGTTTTCTACCAATGCCTTAAATTCTTTTAATTTTCCAAACACTTCATTCTTTTCCTTATACAAATAGATCCAAGTTTTACGTGAGTAATCATCAATAAAAGACACATAATATACATACCCACTTAGTGAAGTTGTTGACATCAGTCCACACACATCCAAGTGCATGATGTCCAATACTTTTTTGGATCTACTATCGTTGTTGGGAAAGGAGTGCTTCATGTTCTTGCCTTGTGTGAAACCTTTGCACACGTCATCTAGTCTTGCCTAGATCTCTGTTAGTCTCGTCACCATCTTGCTCACACTCGGTAGGGACTTGTAATGTAGATGAGAAAATATCCTATGCCATAATTCAATGGGATTCACAGTGTCATGAATTAATGTTGAATCCGATTGCCCTTTCAATTTGTAGAGTCCTCCCTCTTGAACTCCAATCACCACAACATCATCAAAAGTCTTCCCTCTATGCCACATAAGAACTTGTCCATCAAAAAATTCAACTTTGTAACCCTTCTCATCCAATGCTGAAATCGAGAGAAGGTTCTTCTTCAATCCAGAAACATAGAGAACTTCCTTCATCTTCATTGGCTTTCCTAAGTCTAACTTGTAGGAGGCTTCTCCTACTCCTTTGATTGGATAATGATAGTCATCTCTCAATTTCACCTTGTGCGGTGAATCCTTATGAGTAAGGTTAGACAAGGAGTCTTTATAACTTGTCATGTGCTTGGAAGCACCATTGTCCACCAACCAAATGTCACTTCCATAAGTAGCAGTTCCTATAAGGGTTGAGATAAGAACATACTCCTCATCACTTGATTCATCTTCCTTTGCAACCTTCTTGGGTGGCTCATAATCTTCAGTTGTATGAACATGATTCCTTTTACCTCCTTTATTTTCCCTTGGTCTTTGAATGAGGGAACTATTATCCCCGATATCTAGGGATAACTAGGAGATCATGTCTCGAGGCCCACAGGTTCTAGACATGGAGTACCGAGAGTGGGATTGGCATGAGCATGGCCCTGGAGGGCCCATCTTTCTTCTTCTTCATCAGGCTTGTCCTGTCAGAAGCAGTAGCATCCATCACCTTCAACTTGGACTTGTATTAGAGAAGACTCTTGCTCCATGAGGTAATTGGTCCAGGTATCATGGTATGTGTCATATTTGATCATTATAACTTTTAGATATATGCATCAAATTTCTTTCATTTCTGACGACTGCTTGGATCTTACATTAACCCACTTGACCAAGGTTGGGGGGATTGAAAAGGTACCCTAGCAAGCTTGTACCCATAGGTTTCGGTTAGCCACCAGGGGGGATTTTGAAGAACCATCGTCCGCTCCCATCATATCATTATTCTTACATCTTATCTCCCTCTCATCCATCCCATTCCCCTAGTCCGGACATTAGGATGACCTGTTTGTGGGGTTACACCTTATCTTGTGGGAAGAAGGGGCTAAAGGCCTAGGAGGTAAAAGCAGCTGGTAAGAGATAAAATCCATAAAATAAAACCTAGATATGCCTCGCCCAGGGATCCCCGAGAAGGCAATAAAAAGCCTCTCAATAAGAAACAAGAGGGACCTAAAGAAAAATAACAAAACAAGACCTAGCCAAGAGGATGGGGGGTCTCATCACGAGCCAGCCCATTATGTTCATAGGTACCTAGCAGTATGACATTGACATTATCTGGTTACCACGCCAGGGCAGTGACCTTTGGTTGGATGGCCAAGGGAAAGGGGGTCTCATCACGAGCCATCCTTATCATCTCTGTGAAAGTACTTGTGAGTAACACTGTCAACTCTGGTCACCACGCCAAGGCAGTGTCCTCTAGTTAGACCTTGAAATAAAAAGAAAGAAAAAGTAATAAAGAAAAGAAAGAATAAAGGTAGTAAAGGGCTTGGAAAGAATTGCATCCATGATAGGTACAACTCGCCTCCTACAAAGGCACCCACGGATAATATCACCCCTGTCTTTCACTATGTCTGGACATCCTTTGACCACTCCACCTCGTGTTACATGGCTTGGATGATATCCTTTGGGAACTTTCCTTTTCTTATGGATGCTGGCCTAATAGGGCATTTTGTCTTTTCCCTCAGCTTTGTATAGTAGGTCATTGTAATGTATTTGAGCTATTAGATGATATGCTAGGGGTTTTATGCATGCATTTGACAAAATTAATGATGAAATATGATTGGCATTGCTATAATCCCCAGGACTAATGAGCCCATGGAGGGAGAAGTTTTTGATGTGCAAGACCATGCCTAATGGACAGGTATCATGTGGATCGGTACACATGGGGAGATGATTAGTTCGGACCTCCATGGGGCTGAAGAGCCCATCAGATGGTTGTTGGGACCTCATCAGGGGCAGAGACAGGACAGTGATTGGTCGAGCCTTTGCACGAGAGAAGAAGAAAGACATTTTCATCCAGGACGCCTTGGCTAAGCCCAGCCCTAGGGGGTTGACCCACTGCAGGTGGAACATGTCCCTCTGATGACCTAGGACGTCCTCTAGAGGCCCTTGACGTCACCTCCAGCACATGGCAGTTTGGCACGTGTGGCAGAGTTTGGAGGCCCAGAGAGGGCCAACGTTTGTCATCTAGTGCTATAATTTTCCCTAAAAAGGGCCAATGTCTCCCTCAAAGGGGCTAGACGTCTTGCTCATTTCTCATTTAGGGTTTTCTTTTAGCAGTTTAATGTAAAACAATATGATTTTTAGTTATTAGCCTTGTCGGCTATTTTAATGACCTAATTTTTAATTAAAGGTCATTGGATGATATAAATTGAGGATTTTTTCCCTCATTTTGACATAACACAATTCACTCACACTTGTGAGGTCTGATTTTTGCGCCCTCCTAGGGTATTTTTGTTATCTAAGTGAGGCGCACTTGCTATTGAAGGATATTTTTGGCATTTTATGGCATTTATCTCAAGGAAGGTTTACAACTAGGGTTTGCATATGCTTCTCTTCATGATATGTAAGTAATTTTCTTGCAAAACTTCTTAATTGAATGGTTGTAGGTGTAATTTATTGCATTAGCTTATTAAATTGTTGATTTAAAACCCTAGGTAACAAGCACACAAGTAGGTCATTGTTACATGTCCCCTTAGAGAGAGATTTTTCAGCCATTGAAAAAGAAGGATTGAGCCTAGCCTTTGCTACACTCAACTTGCTTCTTCCCTCAAGCTAGTGTTGAAGTTTATAGGTTGAAAGAGGGTGACATCCTAGGCCTAGGTTATCTACACCTAGGGCCATCATCTTCTAGGGTTTGAAATCCTTGTCCTTACAACACTTTCTCCCTTAGACTTATTGTTTATGCTAGCCGTTTTGCCAAGTTGACCTAAAGAAGGAGGAAAGAGCACGAGGCCTTGCTTAAGCAACACCGGAGTGAGTCTCTTTCCCCTAGGGTTTTGATTCTAGGGCGTTGCCTTTGCAGCAATTTAGAACCCTTCCCTCCAATCTTTAAGTCATCATCCTTTCAAAACCTTGTGCCCTCTTCTTGTTTGACTCCATATACCCTAAGGCACTGATTTCTAACCTCCAACGTTGAAGTCTTAGTGTATAAAACCTTTCTCAAAACTTCAAATTTTGAAACCCTAACTAACAAACTAACTTAATTAGGGATGACATCATAGTTGGTTATCTCATCTTGACGCAGCAAATCTTGAATATAAGCAATTGAATGACGATTTGAGGCATTTATTGAGAAAATTGTTGATTGGATGCATTGTTAGCTTAATCATCTTGATAGATATTGATGAATTAATTCTCTTTCATGGTTAATTGACAAAACGTTGACTTCATTTTGTATCTATTGCTTTACATTGCTTATCAAATGATATTAGATAGTTATTGAAGTACTAACCCTTTGAGTTATAGCCTGCATATATATATTGTATTGCTATTGTCTTGTTTCGGGAAGGTGTTTTCCATTGGGCATACATTTCATTATTGGTTTTTTAGTCCGATTATCTAACCTAGGTGGTAACCTGTGAGGAGGAAACTTTAACCTTGCTTTATACCTTAGCCTCTTCAAAACCCCTGGTTGTCGGGGACGTCTCCCCTAGGCTAACCTCCCTAAACAGAAAGAACCTCCCCATCGAGGTGACATTGGGTGGGGAAGGTTCCTGTTACGCCAGTTTGATCTCTATGCTTTAGCCTTTGACCTAAACTACAAACTGTGTGACAACAGGAACAATTCCTAGCAATGTGTCCCATTTTCTGACAATGGAAAAATCTTAGATTTGGGTTATTTCTTTGGCCCTTCTGAAACTTATTGGGTGAGAAGGGTGCTTTCTTGTTCTTTCCTTTCCCGATGTGGGAGACTAGGGCTTGATCATCATCTATCATATTCTCTTATCTTGCGATCGTCCTTGCTTCTTCTTGGTTGCAATCTTTCCATAGCCTACTGAACTTGGGTAGCTTCCTTCTTGAGCATATCCCTTGAATAAATGCATCCCATGACCTTGGGAGGCCATTCAAGGTGGTCATCACCATTTATTCTCCATTCACTGTATCACCAATGGCTTCTATTTTCTCCTTGATCTGGTTCACTCTTGAGAAGTAAGAGTGGATGGTATCTGAATTCTGCATCCTCAGGTTCTTTAACTGAGTTCTCAAGGTCATTCTTTGGTTGATTTTGTTGCCTTCAAACAGTCGGGTTAAGGCATCCATCATTTCTTTTGGAGTGGATAATGAAGATATGTGATGAATAAGATGGTCCTTAATGGAGTCTGCAATAATTATCTTTTCTTTGACCATATCCTTCTTGTGCTTTGCTTTACCCTCATCTTCGTTTGGTTCTAAAACCTCTTCTTTAGTGAAATTCTCTAGATCATGCTCTTCTAGGAGG
The DNA here is from genome assembly GCA_032191745.1 of Picea mariana. Lineage (NCBI taxonomy): Eukaryota > Viridiplantae > Streptophyta > Pinopsida > Pinales > Pinaceae > Picea > Picea mariana. Next base: position 837,015 of record JASDQU010101110.1, read on the forward strand.
AGGGATACTTTGTACCTACGGGATATGAAGTTGTCAGCTCCCTCCAGCTTCTCATCAATCTTGGTTATGGTAGTCATCCTACCCCTAAATCACAAATTATGGATTATGAAGATCTAATCCAGGGAAAAGATGTGCTCCACTAGGGTGCACTTGTTGGCGGTCTTGTCTTGTCCCGCAACCACTCCTATCAAGAAAAACGGCTCCTTTTGTCTTCTAGATATGTGAATTGTCTAAAATTCGTTGAAAGATAAAAAATCATAGAACACAAGATATATCCTGGGAAACCCTCGTGGGGGAGAAAACCCAACAACCAATTCTTCAGTATATATTCCTTTAATCAGTGCAATGTCACATTATAGCTCTCCGCAAATAGACCAAGACTAAGATACTGAAGACCAAGAAACCAAGACCTCCTGTGCTAGACCTTCCTTGCTATGATCCAAATACACAAGAGAAGGCGAGTTGTGTGTGTGTACAAATGAGAGGAACTCAGCCTCTATTTATACACATAATTGACTCCCAAAAAGATGCAACCCTAAGACGGGTTGTTTTGACTTTTACAATAAGGATAACAATAAAATAATAGTTTATTTTGAGTCGATTTATACAATAATATTACAATAACCTTCTCAAGGTTTGACCAATACAAATAAAAAATAATATCTTATGTGGTTACATCAAAATATAAACAATGCCCCTGATGGATGATTTTTAGATGAAGAACAATGCAAAGAAACCTCCTCGTCAGAAGCTTCGGGTCTAGGAGAAACATTTGCATGCTTGTCTCCTTTCTGAGGCCCCTTTTCATGTATGGTCACAGAAACCACTAGAGGAGAGAACTAGGTGCCATCCTTAACTTCCAATGAAGATTTATTTTGAACCTCCACCTTCGTAGGGTCCAAGCCCTTTTCTTTATGCACCCATTACTTTTTACGAGATTTTAAAGAACAATTTTAATTATTGTACTGATAATTTTTTAGGAATGTATTTTTGAAATAAATGTAGTCCACCAGACCATCCTTTAGGTCCAACCAAACAAGAATCCACACTATTTCCATCGAACCAATTCTTTTGAAATACATATCAACTTCGAAGTATACCCTGAGGGAGTTTCCAATTGTTGGAAATCGTCCTCAGACCAAAAAACCAATGGGGGGCTCAACAATTTCACCCAGGTCGGGACTATGTCGGTTTTCTCAGTCTTCACATCAAATGTTGTTGTCCAACTCTTGAGCATGAGAGAGCTCATGCCATAGTTCCAATAAGCCTTCCAGACATGATCTGAATCTTCAGACAACTGGAATATCAGGGCCATCCATCACCTTGAAAGCACCAACAATGACTGACAAAACCACTACCTATGTTGAAGCCAAAAATCATGGTCCTTGGTTCTGAGGACTAGAATGCAACTTAGGGCCATTGAATTCAACCATAGGCATGATCTCTTCTTGAGAACGATAGTGACAAAACTTGACATAATCGGACGTGAATGCATGGGGTTCCATGCAGTGAACCCATGACCTATGAATTATTAACCAAATGTCATTGTATTTCCCTTGAAAAAATGCATAACTAGAGGTGAACACACGGGGTTCCATGTAGTGAACATGTGGCCTACGAATTCCATTGCATCGTCCTCCAAAAAAAAATTCTCGTATCTATTTGAGTATACATAAATATAATTTTTATTAACATCAACGTTACAGTAAGGTTGGCATGTATTTATCCTCCATTAAATTAGGATGATAAATAAAATACAAATGAGGTCGTCCAATACACACACATAAGTTTGTTGGCTTACCCTATGTTATAACATACTATCATATCTCAGGTTATGATGCGTTAATTTATATTTACAGAGTATTTTATTTTAAAAAGTTATCCACATAATATCGACTTTGTTTACACTATTATAATAGCATACTATTGAATAATCTGTTCTTTGAAGTTTGAACCTTTTCAGAAATAAGTATTCCCTTCTTTTGATACATCCTCTTGAATAATGTGATCTTTGAAATTCGAGTTTATTTAGAAATTTGTATGCAAAGTTTCCTTCACATCTCTCATTTGAGGGAATTTACAAATAGATGCAACTCCCTATATAATAGATCATGATTATGATTTTGTTTTGCAAATTCATATAATGTTAATACTTTATAGCTGTTTGGGAAAAAGATATTGATCAAATTATTTTGAGTAACTATTACTTCAATTCATTCATGTCATTGTGATTTTTTTTGGTTGTTAATGGTATATTTTAAATTTTTTTAATTTTGATTTTTTTTTTAAATCAATTAAAAGTAAATTATAGTTTTTTTATTTTTTAAATCAATTAAAAAAAATTGTAAAAAAAATAATGCTCAATTATTACTGAACTACTATTAGACTGTAAAATTGTAAAATTCTCTTCTCACCCTTTTTATTCTATCATCCATTTTCAAGAATACTTTCTAATTCCATTTCACCAATATATTATTAAAAATATTTTATCAATAAACTAAAATTAACGTATATAAAAAATTGTAAAAAATAAATAAAATTATCAATATAATCACACTATTGATTTTTTGAAAAACATATATATTGATTTTTTGAAAAACATATATATTCAATATAGCAATGTAATAATAGGAAACCCACAATACCTTTTATTTAATTGTGAAAGGGAAATAAATGATTATATACTCGTTGTTTAAAAACTAACCTAATTTTATCTTTTGTGTCTCCGTGTTAAAGGAATATTGAATATTAAAATTTATTTAAAAAAAAAAAACACTACTAAACCATGACATCTTAAATGTTAAAATAGGATCCTCAAAAATTAAAATAATAGAGAGCATAAATTTAACTAAAATAATAGAGAGCATAAATTTAACTATATATAGTAGCATAAAACGAAAAAATAACTAAGAATGACAATCAAAATGATCATGTTTAGAAAAATATAGCAACTTCAAATATAATAATTCCTTGGTTACCACAAAACATTATAAGAATCAGTGCCTACTCATTCAAATTAGCATTAATATAACCGCCTATATTCATTATAACTAACAAGGATCATGGACACTCTTGACTTGAATAGAATTTTTTTTTTTTTTTTTTTAAATCTTATATTAAAATATAAAGATAACATTACAATATTGATCCATAAATCCCAAAACAACTAATCATCAAGTGATCTTATCCACCCCAAAAATATTTCCAAAAACTTAGTAACTCAGGGAAAAATATACAGTGCTTTGCACTGTCCCTTACAAGGAAACAAGAGTATCACAACAAAACAAAAAAAGATTGTCTTAAAAAATAAACAGATAGTCAAAATGCTTTGCATGAGCACCATCCCCTTTTGCAAAAAATAATTTGCCTTCCTCCAAGTCCAAAGCCTGCTTAGAAAGCAAATGAGCTGCCATGTTGAACTCTCTATAAATGTGTTGAATTTTCAGCTCCTAAAACTTTGCGCTCAACTAACGAATCATTTGCATCCAAGGCTGTAAAGAGATCACCTGCATATTATTTTTAAAAGAAAACAATCCACTATAACTTTTGAATCTCCCACCAGCTGTAAATAGGTAATCTGCTTGAAAAGAGAAAAAAACAAAATACACCATAAAGCCAAAATCTCTCCCCGAGAATTGGTCCCATGACCACAATTCATTTTAATGTTGTAAACACCCAAAACTGGACATTTGAGAACAACACTAGCACCACATCTAGATCCCCCATCTTGAGAAGCACCATAAAAAAATCCAACTGTAATATGACTCTCCAATAAAGAAGGACAAACTATTCTTGGAACCAGAATAACAATATCTTTATCAATCTCACCCATTTCTTGCAAAACCCAATTACAAACCTTAGAAAGAGACAACTGGTGACCTTCAAAAATAACAAAGTTTCGATGCCTCCAAAATTCCTAGCTGATAAAACAAGGAATTTCCTTCCAATCCCCCGTCTCCTTAATCCAATCTTGAAAACAAACAGAAAGTTGACCATTACCCCAGTCCTTTCTTAACTCCAAAAAATTTAAGACACCCCTCCAAACTTCTTTGGTAAAAGAACAATTTACCATCAAGTGATTAATTGTTTCTTCCTCATCACCACAAAACACACATCTATTAGGGCCAGCAAACCCTCTCTTTATCAAATTGTCCCAGGTTAGAACTCTATTTTCAACCAAAGGCCAGCAAAACAATTTTATCCTCAAAGGAACCTGCCATTTCCATAAGCCAACAAGCCAACCCTCACAACCATCATTAGAATCATTAATGAACTTCACCTCATAAACATGTTTAGCAGATACCTTCCCTCCTTTAACATCCAAAGACCAAACAATTGAATCATCAGAATCTAACAACAAAAAATCAGAATGCTTAAGACCCAACACATAAGCATCCCACTCTTCTCTTAACTCACTTGAGAGGTCAAGATCTTCCACAGACTTCCAATTTAAATCATTCATCCTTCCTGAAGTATTCAAAGCATCCTGAGCCAGAAACATTAAACTTTTTGAATGAAGCACTGAGAGAAGAATCATAAACAATTTAAAATAAGATTGAGACCCCACTAAAGGATCAACTCCAATACAAATATCCCACCCATTTATAGGCTTCCAAGCAATCCAGTCTATAACGATATGCAAAGAAGAAGTAAGGGCCTTCCAATAGTTAGAAATTCCTATGAAATTCTTTCTCCCATCTCTAATCCACTCCACCACATATTTATGCTTTAAATATTTTCTATGAATCACATCATGCCAAAGACTAGGAATCATCAAGCTCCTAAAGCTCTACCAAAATAAAAAATATTTTTAAATCCCCGACCTCCTTTCTTATTAGGCTTAGCAATTCTATTCTATTTAATCATATGAATACCTTATTTATCCTTATTACTAATCCATAAAAAACTAAACATCCTCCTGTGAATCCTCTCCAAAATGGCTTTAGGAATCTCTGCTAAAAATAACCAAAAAACAATGATGTTTTCCAAAACTTATTTAACCAAGTTAAAACGACCCCCTAACGTTAACCATCTATGGCACCAATTTGAAATTATTTTTTCCACCTTTTGAAGCAGCGAAATCCAATCATTGAAAGAATAACAATTTGGCTTAAGAAAAAATCCCAAATACTTAAAACCTTCTTCTATAGATTTGACATCATAAGGAAAAATATGTTTTAACTGAGCAATCCCCTCAGCAGACCAATCAACGTCCAAAAATTGAGACTTTTGATTACTAAAAACCATACTAGAGGCATTGCAAAACAAATCAAGACCATATTTAAACACTTGCCATTCATGTAAATATCCTTTCCCAAATAAGATGACATCATCCACAAAAAGAAAATGAGTAATTCTAAAACCATTTGCTACCAAAACACCTTCGATCCTACCATCACCAACCAATCTCTTAAGGAGTCTACTCAACCCTTCTATAATGAGAAAGACAGAGTCTACTCAACCCTTCTACAATGAGCAAGAACAACAAAGGAGAGAGAGGGCAACCTTGCCTCAGTCCTCTTGAACCCTTGAAAAAACCAGAAGGACTGCCATTAACCAAAACATAGAAATTTGTTGACCTGACACATCCCATGATCCAATCTGTAGCCTCCAAACCAAACCCAATCTGGAGTAACACTAGCCTGAGAAAACTCTAATCAACTCTATCATAAGCTTTCTTCATATCCAATTTCAAAACCAAAGCTTTGGACTTCTTTGTCTTGATATTGTGCAAAGCCTCCTGAGCCACTCCAATGGCATCAGTAATTTCTTTATCATCTAAAAAACCAAACTGCTCCATGGACATGCCTTTAGAGAGAAACACTAATCTTTGTAATTAACTTGTACACCAAGTTACTGTTGAGAACCAAATACAATATAGCATAGAAAAACCTCAGAAAAAGTACTCAACGCCTTGAAAAAGAGATAATTTCAGATAATAAACCTCTTCGAGGGGGCAACCTCCTTTTACCCCACTTAAATTTTCAAGTAAAAGATGATTCAAAATGAAAATGTCTCCTTGGTATATATAGGAGA
>JASDQU010101111.1:10872-35411 GCA_032191745.1 Picea mariana
TGTGGGTTCCCCTTTTCTTACTGAGAAGTTTCATTGCTTTCTTGGGGGAATCCCTGGGCAAAGCATCTGGAAGGTTTATAAGCAGGATTTTATCTTTTACCCAACAACAATCCCTCTGGGCCTCCAACCCCTTATTCCCATAGAATGAGGGACAAACCCTTCTTGGGTCAATACACACTAAAATCTCAAGAGACAAGGAAATGAGGGGGTTTAAGTGATGGAAAGTGGTAAGTATGGTTGGGAACAATACAATGGATTTTTCAAGGGAGTTCCTAGTAGAAAACCCATTCTCGAGGGAGACCACTTACTAGGGCACAATGTCAACCACCAAGGTGAAACATGGAAAAAGGCACTCCATATCTGAAACCTGAGGGCCTCAAGACATAATATCCTTAGTTATCCCACAAAGTGGGGATAACATTCTCCATTTGACACAAAAAAACATTATTGGAAATCTATTGACATGTATTAATTGCAACCACGACCATAACATTACATGCATTATACATTAGATACCCCAAATTTAACTTCTTTGCCCCTATGTTTCCCTAAAACATATGATTTATTACTCTAGTAGGTCAATGTAGTTACTGGGATCTTACACAAACCATGGCTTCTGGGTCCCAAATTCAATATTCCCAATTCTATAGCATCAATAAAGTAATATTGTAACTATGTAGATCCATTTTTGATCACCCCTCACCATTTTTGGAGGCTCTGGGTTTCCAAAATATTTAGTTTTGAAGGATATGAGGAAATAATTCCTCATCCTTCTTCTTGGAGTATCATTTGGTATTAGATGGCAATCCCACTTACCAAAGTTTTCTTCGACCCCTTATAAGAATTATGATCTTCTACTATGGAGATGTGTCCTTTGGTAATTTTTCTTGTACATTTGGTGCCATATCTTCTATAGAAGGTAATAATTGGACCTATTCATCCTCATCAAACACAAATGTCTCATAGAATTTAGGTTCTCTACATTTACAAGTAAGTAAATACACATATAAGGTGGAACGTTGAGTCTATAAGCATTATGTCCTACCTTCTTCAATATTTTGAAAGTCCCTTATCTCAACACTTTAATTTTCATCACTGATCCCTACAAACTTTCCTTATTAATGTGAAACCAAATCTTATTCCTACCTAGGATATCTTTTAAACCCTATGTTTATCACGCTCGACCTTATACTTTTACTAGATTTCTTCAATTTCCCTTGAATTTGTATTTGTATATGCCTGAACATATCTATGAAAATTGCTTCCTTCAATACATCACTTGAGGTTGCTACCCCTACTTTAGGAAAAACATATTATAAGAATGTTCTATGGAACCTATTTTTCATCCCAAGTCCTTTGGTGCTTCCAATTGTAACTTTTGAAAAGTTGAACAAAAGTCCTATTTACAAACTTTGTCTTCTCATCAGTATATGGGTGAAAGGAAGTGGATCTCTTCAATTTAGTATCCAAATTTTGCCACATTGAATTCCAAATGTGGTGCTCGGAGTACCCTATAATGAAATAATATGCCTAGTACATAGTATTGTAGGTTGGGTTGAGGTATAAATAGTGCCTAAATTTAAAAAATAAACCACATTAGTGGAGTAAGAAGCAAAATCAAAATAAAATGCCCATTTTGGAGATATATTCTTCTTAAATCAAAACAAATTCCCATTTTGGTGATATATTCTTCTTTTAAAACAAAGATAGAGGAAATATTACTTCCAAGGAAGTGGTTTTAGAACCCATATCTTTTGGAGTTTGCAAATCTAGTGGCACCCCAAATGTCTTTGCGGAAAATTCCACTTTGCATTTGTTTGTTAAGTTTGTAAACTAGAAAATCAATAATGGCCTCTAGATTAAACATTCGCAAGATTTAGTTCAAATGTAGAAATAAATGGTGAGAAAAAATTGCATTGACATGGAAAATTAAATTTAAGAAACCTACATTGTACTATCAAAATGTAGTATCAAACCTGCATTTGAGAAGGAATATCATTGCTTAGAGCAAAAATTTCTCATGACGCGATCTATCGCACGATTTAAATCTTTTCAAAGTCAAATAAAACTTAAAATATATTTCACACCTTTGGAAAGATTCCAAAGGTGTGACATGTTTCAATTGGACACAATATCGTAAGTTGTGAGAATGGAACAATTCTTCTTTTGACCTTTTAAAAGGTAAAAACAATCCACCACTTTATAAAAAGGCACTACGAAACTTTTATTCTTCAATTTACACTTTGATAATAACAATTGCATCACAATATCAAGTGATTGAGCACAAGTAGCATATATATTCTCTCTTTGTTAGTAGTGATTGAAGAAGTCATATTTCATCAATTTAGTGTCCACTTACCTACTACCAACTATCAATTTTATCGGGTAAGCAATGTTCCACTCAAGTAAATATTGCTTTTCAATTCCTCTCATAATAATTCATACTTAGGGTTTTTTTTCCTCCCAACCTATAAGGGAGTCCACATCCACTCTGGAAACCATGCATGGTAACACCACTAAAATGAAAAAAAAGAAAACTCCATTGGCATTTGTTGAAGAAGCCGCTTTAATCATTCACAATGTAAAAAAAGGGCTCTCACAAGAAAATAGTTTCAATTTTATTTAGGGTCCTGGTTCCAGACCACCACAAACAAAATTATTTTACTATCTAAGCCTTTCCCAAGGATTTTACAGTATTCTCTTTTCCCTTTTCAATGCTAAGAAATTAGGTTCCAATACTCAATTAGAGACCCATCCTTTCTATTTACTAGATATTATATTTTGATCAAAATGGGTTTTAGATTTAATGCATCAACATGTTCTATATCTATTGCTTTTTGTATATAATGGTTGGGAAATAGCTTATAGGATATTTAGATAAATTCTTACTTGGAAGGGATTAGAATGTTAGAAAAATAGGACCGCAGAGCAATAAAATAAAAACAAATGTGGAAATAAAACATAGAAGATACACAATACAATAGAGACACATATATACGTGGTTCACCCATAGTGGGCTACGTCCACTAGAGAAATTTTCAGCTCCTTTCTTTTTATTATCCAACAAATGAAGGGATACAACCTACAACACCCGATGTAACTTACTCTTCTTTCTCTCACAATATCCTCTCTTAGAATACAATATTCTCAATAATACATAACCACAATACATTTCCCTCATAAAAAAGGGTTTCCTTCTAGGGAAAAAAACCCTAACATAACTTCTATTGTCATATCCACGATGTTATAATGAACGGTCCAGATTTACTATGAAATTACAATATACATTTACAAGGAGGGGTGTACAGTCTTGTGGGGTGTAAAGTCTTCATGGGGTATAAAAACGGCTGAAAACAAAAAACCTCTGAATCGGGAAGATAATCAGGCTCCACAACCAACATAGAACACAATGAACTTGGAAGTTTATTATGGAGAGGGATTGGCCAAGAAATTCATGAAAATTCTATCAATCAATGGTTCATCGTAAATTCATGCGTTGTTCTCCCTTCATCAAATCCCAGGCTTTTGTCCATCTCATATTACACCTAGGCACAAACCCTGAAAAGGTTAACTAAAAAAAATTGACCACTGGGACCTGACCTCAAGGGTGATTAACTCACAACTATTAGAGGTAAACTAAAAACTTTATGAAAAATGTTCTATCACAACATTTGAGATTTTGTGACTTTGCAATGTATCTCAACATAAGCGTTTTGATATTGCAACATATTGTAGAATTGAAATTTTATAGACCTATGACATATCACAAAGTTGAATATTTTTCACAATGGAATCTTGCTACTTCATTTCATAAGAGGGAACTTTGAAGTTTTGTGAAAATGTTAAGAATTGCTTAAGATAAAAGTTAGTGAAAAGTAAATAAATCCAAAAGATGAAAGAGCAATTAAAAATTTGATGGAATTCTTAAAAGAGTTAGAGACTTGTTGAAAGAAAGAAAATGAAAATTTCTCCAAGTCTTGATATGAAAGCTTGAAACAATGGTTCTCTTGCACTTACAAAAAATAAATAACGGAGGGGCCCAAAATTTTGGCCCATGTCACATGACAAAGATGCAAAGTAAAGGGAAATTGTTGCTTGCTCAATAATTGGTGACACACTAAGAGAAACCATGGATCTCTACAAATTAATTGTTGGATAATCACAAGTTATGAGGAGACAAACAATTACCCTTCATGAACACTTTTTACTCTAGTCCCGTTGGTTCCCACTAGAATTTGTACGTTAGATCAGCTGAACGATAACCCACTTCAAGATTGAGTAACTTACTATATAGAGCCACAAGACCAAATAAATGGTGTTTATTTTCTGACTTAGTTCTTCCTTAGATGCTAGCATAGTGCCATAGAGTTGCTACAGATAAGGGATGTTGAATATTTACTCAAGTTGTTTTAATATTGTTCTTTTGGTGTTGCTCCACTACTAGTGAGCATCCATAGCCCTGATGGAGTCACCCCAGTATCATAGGCCTTGTTCTACTACCATTGAGAATCCATATCCCCAACAAATATACCTGGATGTCCCACATGATCTTAAATGTCTTTCCCAAGCCTTTACCATTTGATTTTATTTTGAGAGAGAGGTGGATGGGGAAAATCATTAACCCTTTAAAGGAATGTGGGATGATACCGATTCTCTAATAACTCATTTTAGATATGCATGAAATATAATAGTCACATTCCTTACATGTATGACCCTAAACACTATATCAACTTCCAAGTAAAACATTAGTCATGGTTATGTGAATGGGTGAATCCCTGGAGGTGACTAGTAAGCCACTCAAAACCTAATAATTGATTTGTTCATAACCATCCATTATCCAACTTGTGTATCGAGTTGATATCTTAGATACCAACATTAAGGTATTGATCAAATATAGTTTCATGAACAATTATTTATCCGTTGGGATCATAGGAGAGTTCCATGGCTTTGATCATTTGTGCTCAAGATTCTGATGTGTCAGCGCAACAACCTCCCTAATTTCTTCTCTTACCTTTTCCATAAGAGAATAAATTAGGCCCCCCGACAAAAAATTTCTACTAGAAATACTCACATAATCTCTTATGAAAATGGAAAATCCCAAGTCTCTCTTCCCACTCTCCATACTTTACCATTTGCAACATTTCTCCAAATCACTATGACTCGCCACCACACAATTTCGGTGAGTTACCTATTTCTTTGCAAATACATATCATATTGGCGAACATCCTCATTCCTCCATTGATACTGTTAGTCCCTAAAGTTGCAATGACTGTGAGAGGGTGCAAGCTAGGGCATCATCAATTTATTGCAAAGTGCTTTAAAGGTTTTAATGATTTGGTTTTTTGGGGTAAGGTGGTTGAAAACTAGCTCAAGAGTATAGCATAACATGAAAATCACAATCAAAACATAGCATATCCCATTGACTGGTTAAAAGGTAGTCACCTAGATGAATTGGACAAATAATAAAAGAGAGGAGGAAGCTTCCAATTTGTCAACTTCACATAAATCCTTGTCTTAGAATATCATAACGAAACAAAACCATCAGCTTGATATCAAAACTTGAAAATAATTTCCACAGTAAATTTTACACTGTATTAATTAACAATCAAGAAACAAAAGCATTGCAACCTGAATAATGAATTCAAGCATGAAGAAAGAAAACATAGTAGAAAAGAGTGTCTAAACATCCATATGCCTTTGCTGTTAAGTGTCAAATAGAATAATAATGCCTTACAAGGAGTTTTCAGAATAAGTCCTTTAGATCTCCTATTTTTTGACCTCAACACAGTCTTTCCTCTGCCTATTTAAACTATCCATAAAACCTCCAGATCCTATCATCTAGTGTACTTTTAATGACTAGATCCGAATAGTATCTATCTATTAGGGAAGTTAGCTCAAAAAGAGCTTTTACAATCCAAAAATAGATAATTTCTCAATAGCTTGATATTGTATGATCGCTCCAGCATTACATTTGATTCTACAAAACATGGATTGGTTTGATCTAGTCATACAATTCGAGGTCTTTGCATTTCACAGGCCAAAAATGAGTAGACACTGCCATATTTCCTGGAAAACATCAAAATTATGATTGTAGCAATCTTCATGAAACCTTTAGGATATAATCATAGCAGTAGCTTTAACATTTTTCTATTTGAGCTTTTTGGTAAGCACGACATTGTGCCAATAGAGTCTGAAGTTTATTTCTCTGAGTTCTTTGAGCAATGCCCTTTGCTCTTTTTTCTTCTTTTTGAAACCTTGAATCCTTTCTTGCTGATGAACATTCCATTGTTCTATTTGTGCCTTTTCTTTCTTCAACTGTCTCACTGTTTTCTGGAATTCCTTGATCCTTTCTTTATCAGTTCTGATTTTAACCCTGAATTCTGAGAACTCTTCAAAAGGTGCAGGCTCATTCAGATTTAAGGCAACCTTGGGTTCTTTCGATTTAACTTGGTATTTAGAAACCAATCCTGAGCTATGTTCTTCATCAGAACTTGTTGAATCCATGGCTTTAGGCACATATGATATGTGATCTGAGTCTACAAGGTAATCCTTTTTATTCTCAAGAATCTCACTGATACCTTTAGCAATTTGTTTAGCTTTTGCCAATCTAGTTGTAGCTCTCGTTATAGGTCCTGTAGATGATGAAAAAATTTGTTTACCTTTGTTTACTAGTTTCTTAAGCAATGGAGCTCCTTTTGCCTTTTTCCTGGTACCCGCTTCAGCATCTTCAGAGTGATCTTCTATAACTATGACGTTTTCTTCTTTGATCGATGGATTATACATGGATTTAGACTTCAACCTGTACTTGTTGGTAACCCTAGTAGAATTCCTTCTAGGTTTTTGAGACGCAAACACACCTTTATCCTTTGTCCTTTTGACTGTAGCTCCCCTTTTACTGGTAGATGGCGATTCATGCTTGACTTTAGTTTGAGTATTAAAATCTTCATCTGAATCTTCTTCCCCTTTAACATCTTCCTCAGAAAACATTTTGATTTCTAGATCCAACTTAGGTCTTTTACCTCTGCTATTCCTCGTCACCCTGATATCAGGCATTTCTTCTTTAACAGGGGTTTCATCAATTGAAATATTTTGTTTCTGTGTAATAGTATTTTTTCCTTTGCCTTTCTTCTGTTTGCTGGACTGTGTGTTAGGATTTAAGTATTGCATGAGCCAGCTCTAGGGTTTCTGTAATTCTCTCAAAGCAGACATAACTAAATTCTTAATTAAGACTTGATGAAACAGACTGCTCTTTGCATTGGTGGAGAGTGACTGCACTCTCTTTGACATCTTTGTCAAGCTTTTGAGTAGAAAGTAAGGTAGATTTAAGGGATAATTGCCATTTAGATGCATTAATATCCTAATGTGGTAGATATAGACTAGTGAAAATCTACCTTCGCAGGTGATATACCTGTGGATAACGATCAGAGCAGTGTGCCATTCAGGTCTAATCCAGCTGCGAGGAAATCCCCTTCTCCAGTTTGGATTTTGCTTATCTGGAAGCAGGAATTGATTGACAAACTCTGTAACCACATGCTCTTTCTTCCACCATCTTTCTCCTCCAACCACCAATCTGCAAGCTTTAGTAATTGTCTGTTCTGTCACCAGCATCAACATCTTCCTGATCTCCACATCATGACCATCAAAGTTCAGTGCAAACTCCATGGAGACCTGCTCGTCGTAACCTTGAAAAGTGGTAAGGAATTCAAACCACTCGACAGCTCTGAACCTTTGAGCCATCTGAGGATAAGCTTCAAGGATTTCAACACCCTCGGGTTCTAATCTGACTACCTGTCCGCTCCTCTTAGGTGCCACCAAAACACAATGCTATAACCGGAACGATTCAGATTCCGAATTTGCCACCTGCAATCTATTAGTATATAACTATTCTTCTGAGCAAATACCTGCGCCTAAAATTCAACAAAATCAGACATAGAATGACAGGTTCAATATAACGGTCGTTGAGAATTGGATGATTTGAAATGGGTCCTTTGCAGGTACAGAGCAATCGGATCATGTAACGGTTTGAATCACTAAATGATTCCAAATATATTGTGGGACACATGCGAACTCTCAAACCACGATCTGTGTCATCATAACGAAATCTCGGTGACGGGCGCATATTAAGGCATGATTATCTTTGCGCTATGGGAATAATGCTATTCCAATAGCGCTATTAATGACTTAGCATAATTTGAATTTGTAAAGTTCAAACAGGCATATAAAGTGACACATCATTTAAAACCATGTCTTACAACTCCAAACTTAAATAAATTATTCAAAAATATGAAATGCAAACCATAACAAGCTAAAAACAATGATTAAAATAAAATGGAAGCAGATAATGAAGTGCAGGTAGGAAGGGTTTGGGATTAGGGTTTCTCACAAAATCAAAAGAAAAAATTAGAGACTAACATATACAACTAATATAAAATATTTACTGATTTCCCCGCTGATACATTGACACCATCAGTCCTTGACTGCTAATACACAAAGCTTTATCATCGAGGAAGTTCACGTGACCAACGACAATGCATCAGAGAAGTTCACATGATTGTCCCTGACATGCACAACCTTACACTGGTGTACTTCCTCTCATATTTTTCAATACTTCACATGTCAACGAAGTTCATATCATCTATGTCAATACATTGTGTATTGGAGAGGTTCCTCTCATCTTCGTCGATACATCACATGTCGACAAATTTTCCTCCTTTCTCTCTGATACACAGTGTATCGACAAGGTTCCTATCTCTCTCACTGACACATTACTTATTGGAAAGTTTCCCTCTTATGTCATCGATGTACCAACATAAAAGATGTTGACCCCTCGTCGACATTGAGCATATCGGAAGTGATCTTATTTTCCTCTCTGACATAAACCTTGTCAACAAGACATGCCTTCATCTTGAGACCTCTCTTATTCTCCTCCAGATCATATCCTTCTCATTGCGCCTGTCAATAAGGTTCCTATCATTTATGGTGATTAATATTTCCATGCTTGGATGGATAAGTAATTACTGATTGCTTGCCTTGCCTGATCTACTTCATATTATAGTCATGATTAAGTTTGTTTGTGTCGCCAACAAATTTTATTGTGCATACCATACCATCTTGTTTACTTTGTGCTTCTTGATTTTGTGATAACCATGATCATGAAAATGTCTTCAATCGTTGGGTGGGTTAAATGTAGCATGTATAAGACTTACAATCGACCTGGATTGCATCGTAGAAGGAAATTGGTCCTCCCAGTTCCTAAACAGAGTCAAGTTCTCCAAAATTTAGTTGGTTATTTTCACGGGATTATATTTATGAGCCATTGATAGACGACCTTAGCTCCAATGGATGAATCAAGAGTCTGTATAACACATATAACATAGGAACTGGAAAAATTGAATTCATGCAAAGTAGCAACAAGAACGGGACCCAAAATTTCATTAAAAAACACCTTTCTCAAAAATTTTGGTTGTTCATTGAAGTGTATTTGTAACACTCTTTTCATAAACCCTTGAATTCATGTAATTAATCATAGTTAATAATTTGCATGCCATGGCATGTGAACATTGTAAATGTATTTTTATTTTAATTAATATTTCCAACAATTGATTGTGGGGGTGAATCTTTGAGTACTGGCCATGATACCACTAGAGGAAAGGACGAGGAAACCTATAGAAGGGTTCATCATGCTAAACATGGATCAAACCTCCTTGCTGATAATATTTGATATTCAGATTATTTTCCTCAACCCTGATTTCAAGGCAAGTCAGTTAATGAGGAAGGATGGTAGTTGGGCAACCGACTACCCCAAATAAATCTATCCATGGGAGATCGAGATAGGACAACTGAAATGGTCAGCCACAAGTACCAAATGGTACCATTTTTGCAGATCAGATTGAACCACGAGTTTCCTTCTGACGCAAGGAAAGGGACAGGTCAAGAACCTTCCCTAACGATGCACGAAATAGAAGCACATGAGGGTAAATAGGAGATGAGGCAGGAAATGTCGGAGGAGACAGAGATAGGTCGAGAGAGTTCGGATGGGAAAAAGAGGATGGACTGTGTAAAAAAAAAGCAACATAAAAAGAGTTGGAACTCTAAGTCTTAGAGGGGAGAATCCAGAGACCTGACTTGAGATGGGAAGGTTGCGAGCTTGATACTGGGAAGGTATCTGACAAACCTCATTACGGCCTGAGCTAGTTGGGTGTGAGAACATCTCTAGAAAGAGTGGTGTGAAGGAGAGTCTCCTTCACAAATTGTTGAAAACCAAAGAGAGAGATTCCCTGGTGGTATCATGGCTTGGCACGAGGGTGGCCAAAGTGCCAAGAGTGAAGGCATCTGAGCCTACGATTGGGTGGAAAGGTGAACACCCATAGTCAGTTGGTTGGTTATCAACTATAACATATAAGTATTACTGAAGCTTGTGTTGATATTATGGTAGTTGCAGGAGGTATTTACCTCCACGTGTAACCTTGACGAGAATAGAATATTTCAGGAAGCAAGACGAAGCGCTAAAGCATTAAACTTAACCCTAGAATAGAAGTCAACTCAAGGAAATATTTAATATTAAGTATTTAGCCTCCAGAATGAGAAGTCGGCCCAAACAACTCAGGAAACTAGTATAAATATAAGTATCTAGACCTCATTTATCACACACGGCTTGAAATTTCAGAAGTGAACAAGTGCGCACTGCAGAAAATGGGCAAGTGTGCAAGTCTGGGGAGCAGCTGCAACCGATAGTTGCTGCAATATGTATTCCTAGTTTAGGCTCAAACTTTCTATTGGTTATGGTTGGACTTTCTGATCAGTCTTGGTTATCTTTGCTTGATGCATTAGCCTTGGTTGGCTATTGGTTTACTTCTGGAATCATTCTCTGTCAAGGTTAAGGTGCTCGGGGATGGCTTCGACCTATGGTTGGGTGACAATATTGTTATATTTTCTATGGTTAAATGATCACATCTATTACTTTATAACAGGTTATGGGCCCACACTATCTTCGGATAGTCTAACCGTTGGAAGATAGATTGGGAGGATTTGCTCAGTTACAATTACAGTTGCAACCAATTTTTGTTGCAGCAACAAAAACCTAACCCTCTTGTTGAGGCACCTTAAGTGAAGATATTGACCTAATTTATGGATATCCTAGTGCACCCTAGCCTAGCGCATCTCTCGGTACTCTCAGCAAGCTAAGATGTCAAGTTTGAGTTTTTGGTCAAAAATCAAGGGTTGACCAAGTCAAAGCATTTACGACTTACTCTATGCAGTCATAAAATAAGTTAGAAGGGGCTTCTAACTTCAGAGCATGGAAGACAAGGATTGACCTCATCCTTTCCAAGAATAAAGTGTTAGATATCTTGAAAGGAAAGATCATGGAATCACAGTTCGAAGAAGGAAAAGATAAGGAACCTCAGAACATTGCAGTTATGGAGAAGTTCAAAGACAGTGATATCAATGCCATGAGTATCATAGTGGACTCTATAAAAGACCACCTGATACCCTACATCTCACATCTTGACTCATATAAGAATATATACGATGCCCTAACTAACCTCTTCTCAGTCAGAAACATTGGACAAGTAATGAGTCTGAAGAATGAACTTCGTGACATGAAAATGAATGATGATGACATAATAACATCATTCTTTGTGAGAATCTCTTAGTTAAGATATCAACTACAAGATATTGAAGAAATCATTTCAGAAAAGGAATTGGTAAATATAGTACTCAATGGTCTTCCCAAGACATGGGATGCATTTGTTGCAAGCATCCCACATTTGAAGAAATTTGGGCTTGTTGTGCACAAGAAGAATCAAGGATTAGTGAAAAAGAGAAACCCCAAAATAAATGCGATGATCAAGATTTCACAACAAGGTTCAAGAATTTCAGGAATAAAAAGAAGTTTGGTTCAAGGAAGAAATCAAATCAAGAGAAAGATATGTCAAAAATACAATGCTTCAACTGTCGAAAATATGGTCACTACAAGAATGATTGTCTCAAGTTAAAGAAAAGGAAGGAAACACATGAAGCATTAGTTTTCGAAGAAAGGCAACCATCAAAGAAGGCCAAGCAAGATAAAACATACTTCTTCTTCTAAGACAAGGTAACAATGTTCTTCATAATTCCTGTACATACCATGTTTACATAATTTTTGTACATATCTTGCATATCTATTTCTTAGAAGATAAGATGTTCAAAGAGAAACAATACCTATGGAAGAATAACAATATGAGGATTGTTATCATAATGACTACAAGTCAAGAAATACACATGAAAAGATGAAATATATCGACAACCCTTGGTAACAATTCATGTGGAAGTTATTAACATAAGTAACAACTGTAAGATAAGCCAAAATCAGAATCAAACTTGAAGAAACATGGAAGAAGTAAAAACAGAAAGAAGTCAAGAGTCAAGAGGAAATTAGAAGAAGACTTGTGACACTTTGCAGAAGGCAATAAGGATGCAGATGGAAGCGTGGACTCTCTTAGTTGGAGGGAGCCGATTATATAATTCCAAAAGAAGAGCATGCATTCATTCATGAAGCAAGGATTAGGAGGGAGCTAATCCTAAATAATATGATCCATCAAGGATTATGAAGTATCTATCCATGTTCCCATTGATGGTAGCAGCCATGAAAAGGAACACGTGTTCAGTTTGACTTTAGAATAAGTCTTCTTCGAAAAAAAATAAGTCCTAAAGTGTCCATGGTTGTCCATCCACATCCATGATCCTATGATGAAAGGAAGAAGTTGGAATCTTCAAGGCATGGAATATATAGAAAACTCCATGGACCCAAGAGCTAAAGAGAAACATGAGGAAGAAAATGAATATTCCAAGAGAGAAAGAAAAGCCAAAACAACCATTCATTATATCGAAAATCACAAGACTACCAGCTTGTTCTGAACCCACTAGAAGCAATCAAGCAGAAGAAATAGAAGTTGTGATGAAGAACGGTGTATGGAAGACTTATGAATGGAAGCATTGCGATATCTAGAACTAAAGGTTCTCCTAGATGGAGGGAGAAGACTATGATGATATATTGTTCCAGTAACAAGACATACCTCTACCTAAGCCATTATATCTCTTGCAATATCCATGGGTTGGAGTTTACATCAGATGAATGTAAGGATTGTTCTCCTGAACAGAGTAATTGAACAAAGGAGCGTATGTAGAGAAACCTCAAGGTTTTGAGGTATACCAGAAAGAGACTCTTGTATGCAGATGGAAGAAGACAACTTGGTGCAGAGCCTCCAATGCACAACAAAAGTGTGGTGAAAACCTTCTATAACAAAGATATTGTATTAAAATGGTTACTCAGAAGTCCAGGACGATGGATTGCTAATCCATGACAAACTTTCATGATGACAGAAGAAGTGCCACTTGGATATGTTCCAATTTAACCCTTGCCACGATGTTATGAGCTAGCAGGAAACAAAATAATTGAATCCAACCATGCTATACTGTAATGATCAGAGCTATATGAATCCTTTAGAGAAAACCAGTGTTCTAGAAATACTGAAGTACATTGAGATCAAGCATTACATTCTATGTGATGAGGTCCAGAAAGGAGAAGTGGTTCTCCAATATATCTCCACAGATGAGTAGATAACATATATTTTGGTAAAGCCTCTGTCCAAGATGAAAAAGTTTGCGTACTGAAGAAACAAGTTGGAGCTCGTGGAGACGACTTCCTTATTGAAAAGAGAAGAGATGACTCCTAGGTTGGAGGGGAGCACTGATGTGTTATTGATTTATGGACAATCATTTATCAATTCGAAAAATGGTCCAGGATGAGCAGTTACTTTCCAGTTTGGAAAGTGGTTTGAGATTTCTGATGGACATGCATTTTCCAGTTCAGAAAATGGTCCAGATCAGACAGTCATTTTCGTAATGAAAATGGTTCGATAGATTGTTGATGTACCATAGACAACGATTCTCCTTGTGGCTAGTGTGGGGGAATAATCTAGGACAATATTTCTTATTGAAATTCACTCTTAGTAGTGGTCAAGTAGAATGGTCTGCCTTGTCGGGTAGTCATTCTTTCGAAGTTCACAGTTGTGAGCAGTTTCGAAGAATGGTCCGTTTTGGAAGTTGGTGTAGGACAGTCATTTCGTTAGGAAATGTTCTGGACAGTCATTCCCTAGGGTAAAATCATTCTCTCTAGGTTGCACTTTGTTTAGTACCGAATGAGTGGCCCAGTTAGGTGAATGGTCCAGGTTCAACAATCAGGGACATGCATTCCCTAGGGTAGACTCATTCTCTCCAGGTTGCAATTTGTTTAGTGTCAGAGGAATGGCCCAGATAGGTGAATGGTCCAGGCCCATAAATCAAGACAATTATTCTTCTATGCTTGAGAAGAATAGTCCAGTAGCTCATGGATGATGTTTTATCTTCTGAGGGAAGATTCTCTTCCAGATCTCACAAGATGTGAGTGGAAGAATGGCCCATATGACTCAGTTTATATCATAACATTGTTTTTCTATGCAGGTTGATATCACATGATAAGACTGCTATGGAGATTGTATGTCTCTGGACAATAGATGTATGCTACTATGGTGGATGTGTTCCACTGGTTGTGACTATGTGTCACTGATTAAGTAGTTGTGTGCTACTTGGTGTGATAATGTACCACTGGATTGTAGTTGTGTACTACTATGGATACACACAATTGTGTTCTGTTGAATGACATTGTTCTGATTACCATGTATACTATTAGTTGTGTTGATATTTTTTCTAAGGCATATAGGTTGAGACAAATCTCTATGACTTGATTAGAAAATAATCCTATATTGACATTCCTATAGGATTGGGATATGTAGTCCATGGCATAGTTTTTAGCTCTGTTGGGACAACCATTCTTATAGGACGCATGTCCCTGATTAGAAGAATGGTCCTTGTATCACTCTGTGGAGTGAGTGACTTATTCAACATCATGCCTGATTACTCAGATAGAATATGGCTTCTAGAGATGATGTAGTTGATGCTATCAGATGATAGTGATAATGGTGCTTGTGATCTAATCATGAGATAGCATGTACGACTATGATGATGCTACCGGTTGAATGGTATGTTTGTGTTCAAGACCATTACCTTCAATACCTCCCTAGCTAGGAGGGAGTGTTGATATTATGGTAGTTGAGGGAGGTATTTACCTCCATGTGTAACCCTGATGAGAATAGAATATTTCGGGAAGCAAGAAGAAACCCTAAAGCATCAAACTTAACCCTAGAAGACAAGTCGACTCAAGGAAATATTTAATATTAAGTATTTAGCCTCCATAATGAGAATTCGTCCAGACAACTCAGGAAAACAATATAAATATAAGTATCCGGACCTCATTTGGCACACACAGCTTGAAATTTCAGCAATGAACAAGTGCGCACTGCATAAATTGGGCAAGTGCGCAAGTCTAGGGAGCAGCTGCAGCCGATAGTTGCTACAATATGTATTCTTGGTTTATGCTCAGACTTTTTATTGGTTATGGTTGGACTTTCTGATCAGTCTTGGTTATATTTGCTTGATGCATTAGCCTTAGTTGGCTATTGGTTTGATTCCAGAACCATTCTCTATCAAGGTTAAGGTGCTTGGGGGTGGCTTTGGCCTATGGTTGGGTGACAGTATTGTTATATTGTATATGGTTAAATGAGCACATCTATTACTTTCTAACACCTTGTGTATTGCATGTAATTTATGACTAAATGTCTATAATTGTCTTCAGAATGTGCATGCATGAGTGATGATTGGATTGGTGGATCTCTTGTATGTTGTGCATTCCAATAATTGAGAAATCATATGGTCATGGGCATGCTTTTGTATGTGAATGCTTGATCCTTGTATCAACTCTAGTTAAAGTAATGGAACTGTAACCTTGATATTCATGCACATAAATGTAGTTATAACCATATATGTACATAAATAGAGACCACTTGTATATCACAATACTTGGATCCATATACCTGTGTGCCGCAGTACTTGGATCCATATACCCGTGCATCGCAGTGTTTGGTTTTCCTGCGACAGATGGATTTTTGGAATGAAATGAATTAGAGGTATCTTGCACATGCAAAGGAGTGCCTCAAACCCAATCATGGATTTTTTAAAACTTGCCAAGTCTTGAAAAGACTCATTGAAACCCCGTGAAATTAAATAAGTCTCGGACCAGACTGTCAAGCCTACGTAAAGGCTCTTATTTTTCCCGGAAAATCATGACCGTTGATATGGGACAATAGTTAGATCTAGGTCATCCCTTTGATCTAAGGTGAGATGTAGTCTCTACCATTGATCTGGCGGTGTGGAGGGATCCTAACCCTCCATCAGAGCAAGTTATGATGCCTGTGGAGGGTATACCCTAAATCAACCAGGACCGTTTATCCATCAAAGGACAAACGTGGAAGATGTGAACCATTAGATTCGTCATGGTGGATGTAGTAAGAGATCGAGGACTTATAAGACCCATTTCCACCACGGTCGTTGGATTTGGCATGATTATCTGATCATAGCCATAGATACTAAAGGGAGTGTTATCAGAATACCCTGGTTGCAGTAACTTTGGATTCCAAAGTGGAGGCACCCTGACGGAAGAGTCCGAGGGTTAATTTGGACCACTTATCGGTGGATGAACTCCATTGTAGATTGTCATGGGCCTCATTTAAGCGAGAATAAGAGGAAGGTGACATTTTACTGACTTCATGTTGATGGGAAGTGTCTATGTACTCGAGGATGATACATGGAAACCTATAATTGTTCAGAGAGATTGTGATTGGACCCCTTTCAAGCTCAAGCATTTGATTTGGGCACTTTAATTATCGAGTGTAGGATCTGTGGGTGGAGATATCTCCACCATTCATAAGATATTAGGCTGTTGGAATGCTTGTGCATGTGGTTGATAAGGAACTCTAATGGTAGATATTCGAGCATAAGCCTAAGCCATTAGATCCATAAGAGAGTATACAAGAAAGGATTTGCACCGTCGGATCCAGAGTAGTGTTTATCGTCAGAGTGTGGTGTTTGGAGGAACCTTACAACACTGAGGTGTATTTTCTTTGATGGTAAGACTCTGAGGGACGATCTAGACCCAATACTAGTAGAGTCCGATGAGGGATATCATCCATAAATCTCGCGGGGTCGTAACCCATGTTAAACCTAATTAGCAATATTATAATCACAGGATTAGGATTACTAAAATGGCATGACCTCGACTACTAAATCCATTTTAAAATCATGAGGATGGATAGAATAAATTGGATGAACAAAAATAAAACACAAAGCCAGGTATCTAACAAGGATAAATCTGACCTTCCCTTCAGCAGAAGAAATAACACAAAACTCAAACACCAGTTATTAGATCACTTCAATGCTAGACGAGGATCTCAATGTTTGATGATATCAATGTAGTATATGGCCAATGGGACTGGGAGGAACATTGCAGGAGGAACCCTGACTTCGGGCCTTCGGGCTTCAGGTGAAATGAGGAGTGGAAATTCAAACTCATCCGGTGTTCAAAACTCCCAAAGTGGAACCCAACGCTCGAAACAATGACCAAGAGATATTAGTGATTGTTTAAACATCGAGGATGTTTGAAGACCCGAATAATCTAACTATCATTGATTTGGGTGAAATATGGATGGTCAGATGATGTTCATAAAAACAAAAACAATCATCACTCCTCTAGCAGTTTCCAGTCATAGTGACAGTGGAGTAACATCAGAAGAAAAAGGTCTTGAACCTCTTCATTACTTTCTCCACTGAGAATTGTAGCTTGGAATGTAGTGCCATAAGAAAAAGCTTCACCAGGGTTCATACTCTTACAGAGCTCCTTTCCATTCAAGAAATCCTGCAACAATTGTTGTACTTTGGGGATACAGATAGATCCTCCCACAAGCACAACATCATGTACAATGCTCTTATCTATCTTTGCACCCCTCAAACACTTCTTAGCAAGATGTTATGAGCCTCCTATGATTAGGCACCAATGAACTTGATCGATGCATAGAGCATGCACAATGCCTTTTGTAGACTCTCCTCCTCCTTCCTTGTGGCCATAGTGCTTGGTCACCAGTGCTGGCTTGTGGAATGGTTGCATTCAGTGCTGTCATTGCTTGGACAGATGGTGAATTGGCACTGCATTTTACATATATTTTAAACCCATGGGAATTATCCCACATCTTCGGCGTAAACAAAAAATATGGAATTTATATACAACACCATTCCATGCTTATCTCGATGCATAGTGCACAACTTTGGCCCCCTGTGGACTCTCTCCTTGGCGCCTTGTGTGATTTGTCATGTGACTTAACATGTGATGGCTTGGAGATTGGATGCGAAGGGTAGTTGGCCCAATAATTTTTACATAAAAATATTTGGTGCATAGGTTTGGATAAATAAACCTTTTTATCTTTTTACCAAATTTCAAAAGAATAATAAAATATTAATTTAAAATTATATAAAATAATTTAAAAATAACATAATTTTCATATAAAGAATTGTAGTTTAGTTTTATAACTTGGCACTTTTAGACCCATTTCGAAGATCAAGGAATTGCGAACTAAGACATATAGGAGACCTTGGAAAACGTTTGAGTTCAAAGCTTTGAGATTTTGACAAATTGCGACACAAGGATTTGAGATTTTGATGGTAGAGAAGCTTGGCGAAAATGGTGAAAGATTTAGAGGTTTACTGCAACTAAAAAGCTTACGCTAGGTGACACAAGGATTTTAATCTAGCACAACTTGACAAAAGAATTTGGAAAGGGACACAAAGTTTATAAATTTCAACATTTGTTCTAACATAGGCTCCATCTAGGGATGGTGCTTTCCTGCAAAGCGCCAAGAACAATAGACCACATGCCTTCATCCATTGGGCGACTTGAAATCAACCCTGTCAAACTCTGAACCCTTACATTGTGCATGTACTTGTTATGAAACCAAAACCGTTTATTCTCTGCAACTGAAAAGGTTTTTCACAAGTGCCTCCATTGGGATATGGAGTCATCATTCCTAGAAACTGAACCATACTGGATGCCAAACTGAGAAGTGAACTACTGAACTGAAAACATACTGAAAACCACAGCTGCACTCTAACGCTTGAAGTTGAGATTATCTATATACAATACCTATTCTAATTAGTTTCACTGATCTTCTAAGGTATAAGAAGAGTTCCAAAGCAGCCAAGACAATATCTTAATTACAAATTTAATTATGCTTCCATCCTTGAGCACAAAAACGATAGGAGCAGTTGTAATTTTCAAAAAATATCTTGGAAGTGGGTACTTACAACTTTGAAATTCTTCCCTCAATAAATCGAAGATAAAAAATTTAATGCCCATTTTGACTCCATATAAATTGCTACTGGATCATAGAAAGTAAAACATATAAAACTCTTGCAGTCAGCCCATACCTCCTTGTGTTGGCCAAGCTGCATGAAATTCCTTTGCACACTTTCTACACTGCTGATCTTTTCTTTTTCTGGCGCAAGAATTTCACATTGAGGTTCACTAGTCTGTTGTTCTTCAGTTGCTAAACATGAAGAAGAGATCAACTGCTCCAATAAACCTTCCCTATCTCCTTCATTGTATGTCCAAGAATCTTCTTCATCACTGTCATACACAGGATGATTGCTTTAACAGTGCAGCTGATAATTTTCCTGTTGAACAAAACTCTCTGAAGGAAAATAAATAATTTGTTGCGCGTCAACTTCAAGATCACATTCATCATAGTTATCAAACAAATAAGAACTATTGTATGTTTCCATGCATGTTGGGAAAGAAATATGCTCTTCTTCATCCTCTGAATATTCATCATAAATAGGTTGATTATAAAAAAATTATGAATCTTGACTTTCTAAACTCTTCAACTCATGATGATCTAATAATAAGGATTGAATAATAACAATGTGATCTTCATAAATATTTGTGACATCAGTCTCATTAGCGAGGGTTTCAAAAGTGTTTGAAATGATGCCATCATCATGAAAATCCTCTTGTAGCCCTTATTTTTCAAATGTCGATTGCATATAGTTTGGAATCATGTCGTCTTTGTTCTTACTGCTGCAAGAAACTTTTTCTTGATCTACTTCAAAGTCTTCTTCGTATAAATTTTCTTGATCTGTTTGAAGGAGATCTTGTTTTTCTACAAATTATTTTTCATATATTTGACCATAATTGCTATCATGTTCTGATTGTTCATCAACAAATTGATTATCTTTACAATTTTGTTCTATGAAATCTAAATTGCAACAATGTTAAAAAAGAAGATCGGTTGGATAGATCCTCCTGCAATGATTATGAAAGATAGCATGGAATTATTTTAACGATGAGACACTGGAAGGAGGAAGCGACTTGTACCAAAGTCGAGCGTCTCCTCTCAATGAAAACATAAACAACTTCATGAGGACATCTTCATGAGAAATATGCAATGGATCCATAAGCTTATGAAACTCAAACAAGTGTTCAACGAGATTGTCATATTTTCTTTCATTAAAATTAGGAAGATAACCTTCCCATTCTTTAATATCAAGGACAACATTCGGAAAACCAAAAACATTTGTAAAATCCAGAGCAAACCTCGCAACAATCCGAGTAACGAAAGAACTTGACATCTTGGAACCAGTGGAGTCACCAATGAATCGCATGGAGTCTTCGAACCAAGGAGTCGTCGGGTGAATGATCACAACCAATTGAATTCCTATCCCTTTTTCACCATCAAGGTTCATATGCCAGGGAAGATAGAGACCTTCAAAATCGTCCTCGGAAACGACACCAAAAAATGTTGTCGCAAGAGTTGACTCTAGGCTGTAATAGAGCCAAGCCTTAACACATTTTGAAGAAATAATAATTGTTGATTGATCAGTTATTGGAGACTTCTAGAACTAGGTCTGAAAGAGCCTTTCAATCATTACAAATTAGAAACTAAAAAGGCATGCCCTCGACTGCTAAATCCATTTTAAAATCATGAGGATGGATAGAAGAACTTGGATGAACAAAAATAAAACACAAAGCCAGGTATCTAACGAGGATAAATATGACCTTCCCTTTAGTAGAAGAAATAACACAAAAATCACTTAGGTTGTGTTTAATCTTCAACAATTAAGCAAATATATCTGAGCATGGGTCTTGTTTTGCTCACAACAAAACAGAGGAAAATCCACAATCAAATAAATGCTTTTTAAATTCAGTCACTGTAGAGGTTGTACTGAATTGTGACTGCTACAACCTAAATGAATTAATGACAAGGAGAAAAAGGTTGCTAGAACATCAATGCACATGAAACACATGATTTAACACAACAAGGTCTCATAATCTCTTTGGTTATGCTAAATATTATTGAAAATACTGCATTACAATCCCAGGCCAAAAGGCTCTTGGGTTGTCCCCCCCCGCCCCCCTCCTGATGCTAACTTCCGATGCTGATTTTATTTTCCTGGAATGTTGAACTAAATGCCTTTAATTCTGGAACATATTCCTCAATTGTTGCCTTAGAATTTGGAACTGGGTTTGATGCTGATCCTCTGCCTGAAAATCTGCCTCCAAATCTGAAGCTAACTTTATCTAGAAGAAGTCATGTTTGAATTAAAATTTGGGTATCTTGACACCTCAAGTATATATACTGTCACGTTTTACCAATAAAGGAAGAATTTGTTTATGTCTTATCTATGCCACTTCACTTTCCATGTGTCATGTAGCTATTTGTAAAAATATATCAGTTGTTCGTTCTCCCATACATACAAGAGATAGGTCCATTTAAGCCACCTTCAAAGGTTCGAAATCATCTTCCTTCGCTCCATGAACAACCCAAGATGGAGTAGGAGTTGTGTAGTATTTTATGTTAAAGGATTTCCTAGATGCAACCAAGTCATAAAGTCTTTCATAGTCAATCCAAATAAGCCATTGTCCCTACTTCTATCTCTCAATTGGGTCTTTTCACTTGAAACACACTAGATAAACTGACAGACAATGTACCACTATCAAAATAATGTCATTTGTGGTCTTTTGTCATTTTACCACATTCTCCTTTAGCTACTAATTCAATTTTTTAATGTACTCCAGGAAATGAGGGAATCAACAATGTTTGAGATGCCTCATCTTTGTTGGCAAAATCAATATTTACAAGCTTATAAACTTTTACTTCCTTCAGAAACAATAACAAGACAACTACAATTCTTCCATCCATATACCACTGCAACTTCTTTAGGTACACAAAATAAAATGTTGTATAGAGTAAAATATTTTATCCATTAAAAACATCACTTTCCTCGAGACCAATTCGAGTATCAATATACTAGCTTCCATGTGAATTTGTTCACTATGGGCTGTGTGAATACTTTGGATTTGAACAAAAGTCCATCAATTTTATGCAATTTCATTTTAATGTTACTCTAACCATATAGTAATTACTTGCTTTGCACATAATTACCACTATCTTCTATCGATTTATAGCCTCCCACATAGAAATATAAGGAGAGGGAAAATATATGCAGTCCCAGGAAGAAGATCATCATTATGACAACAATCTGCTATTGCATCAGGTTGATGCCAATCGATCCCT
Organism: Picea mariana; assembly: GCA_032191745.1. Taxonomy (NCBI): domain Eukaryota; kingdom Viridiplantae; phylum Streptophyta; class Pinopsida; order Pinales; family Pinaceae; genus Picea; species Picea mariana. The sequence goes on from JASDQU010101111.1 coordinate 33,408, forward strand.
CAATACTCAAATTTCACATCCACAAGTCATAGACGAAATTATATCCTTGTCTTCAAGACAAATTATACTTTTCCTCTTTCCTTGAACAGAGGAAACTATACGACAAAGACTCGTTGATTAAGATTTTAGCTCGTTGTCATCACCGAGAACTAATTCTTTTGCAGGAAAATTCGTAATAGAATGCCCATCCCTTTTCACCATGACATGTTCTGACTACATTTCTTTCAAAGCCTCCATGGATTTGTCTGCGTTACTCTCTTACTAGATGCAACATTCCATTAAATTTATCCATGATAAACTTTATGATAATTTGGAACTTTGCATATGACTGGGTTTTGAACCTCCAATGACTGGGTTCCTATGACTGGGTTTTGAACCTCCTATGACTGGGTTCCAATGACTGGGTTCCTATGACTGGGTTTTGAACCTCCTATGACTGGGTTCCTATGACTGGGTTTTGAACCTCCTATGACTGGGTTCCAATGAACTTGGTTGATGTGTAGAGCATGCACGACGCCTTTTGTAGACTCTCCTCCTCTTGCCTTGTGGCCACAGTGCTTGGTCACCAACGTTGGCTTGTGGAATGGATGCATTTGGTGTTGTCGTTTCTTGTCCAGATGGTAAATTAGAACTGTGTTTTACATATATTTTAAACCCATGGGAATTATCTCACATCGTCGGCGTAAACAAAAAATATGGCGTTTATATACAACATCATTCCATGCTTATCTCAACACGTAGTGCACAACTTTGGCCCCTAGTGGACTCTCTCCTTTGCACCTTGTGTGACTTGTCATGTGACTTGACATGTGATGGCTTTGAGATTGGATGCTAAGGGTAGTTGGCCCCATAATTTTTACATAAAAATATTTGGTGCGTAGGTTTGGCTAAATAAACCTTTTTATCTTTTTACCAAATTTTAAAACAATAATAAAATATTAATTTAAAATTATATAAAATAATCTTAAAATAATATAATTTTCGTATAAAGAATTTTAGTTTAGTTTTATAACTTGGCACTTTTAGACCCATTTCGAAGATCAAGGAAATGTGAACTAAGACAAATAGGAGACCTTGGAAAACTTTTGATTTTAAAGCTTTGATATTTTGACAAATTGTAACGCAAGGATTTGAGATTTTGACGGTAGAGAAGCTTGGTGAAAATGGTGAAAGGTTTAGAGGTTTACTGCAGATAAAAAGATTACGTCAGGTGAGACAAGGATTTAAAGCTAGCACAACTTGACAAAAAAAATTGGCGAGGGACACAAAGTTTAGAAATTTCAACATTTGTTCTAACACCTTGGGCGACAAATCATGTCGGATTAGGCATTTGTGCATATAATACTTTGGAAAATTGGCCGAGGTCCAGGGACCCAATAGGCCGAGAGTCCAGAAGAACAGGTGGTAAGTGCCATGCCTACGTTAGAAGGTGACATGGAGCCACATGGGTGCCATGTGGTATTATTATGGAAGAAGACTTTAAAAATTTAAGAAGCCATATCTTTTGATCCAAAACTTGGATTGAGATAAACTTGCAGTCGTTGGAAATCTCTTGGCGAGAAGAAGATGATGGTGTCCCTTTGAAAGGGATTTGAGGAGGTTGAGGAAAAGAGAAGTTTAATACCCTAACCCTTAAAAGGGTACTTAGGGGGTTGGGTGTGTTACAAAATGGTATCAGATCATGCTAAAACACTAGGCCTAGATGGGCCAGAGAAGATTTGTAAGACTGGTATATCAAGGCTAAGATGACTCGGTTGAAAAGAGTTTCTCTGCATCTAAAAGTTCATTTATTATCTACAAAGTTCCTTGGGAAGAAGGATTTCAGAATTGAATATCTTGATTTTTAAATTTTCTAAAGCAGAAAGGATAACCATGCTGATATACAGTGGAATATTATTTTTTTGATTGAATGATTGAAAATTGCTCCTACAGGAGTGAGAATAAGCTTGTAGGTATTAATAGTAAGGCATGTCTGTGGATGGATGAAATGGCTGAACCCTTCTA
>JASDQU010101111.1:35511-73430 GCA_032191745.1 Picea mariana
GCTAAGGATTATATCAACCCATACCAAAATTCTTTAACCACAAGGGATTTTCCATAAGGGTCTTAGCCCTTATATAAACAACCATCATAAATGTAAGAGGCTCCAATTGTCCATGCAAAGGATAAACCTTGTATATATGTATAATTCCTCATGATCGAATATTGATGGTAAATTTGTAAGGTCAATTTACTTGACCTATAATGGTTGAACCTGTAGTAGGAATAATCTATTTAAGAAGAATAAAGAAGAGTCCTTTGGGACTATTGCTAATCCTCAGAAAAAGGGAAAGTGAGGTAAAAATATGAGCCAGTTTATGAGCTCATGGATATAAAAAATATGTACATTCCTATTGGCATGAGTACTTGTTTATGCATGGAAATGGCAGATGTGGATATGTTGCAATGCATATGGTAATGAGTAAGCATGTATGTAACATGTAGATAGACATGCTATAACCTATGGTGGGTTATAAGGCATGGTCTATTGATGGACCTTTTAGATGAGGATAAACTGATGTCAGCAGGAAAATTACCAGCATGAATGAAATATTGATAATGTTGTTTCCTATTGCCTTAGGAAGATAGGGCTATAATGGCTGATATAAAATTGATATAAATTCTGGTAAAGGAAGTGTTGGATCATTTCTAGATGACCAATGGGTCAAATTGAAATCCCAAGGTGGATGGTTGCCATCTGAAGGTGTCTTGGTATGATCATAGATCAGTAAAAGGGGATTCAATAAAGGATTCCCTTAGTAAAAGGTATGTTGACCAAAAGTGAATTGAGGCATGGAAATTGGAAAATTGGGTATTTTGTGTACCCTAGGTAATGATGTAATTATCTAGTCTATATTAATGAATTGTGAAATGTGATTGTAGTAGTTGGGAAATACTGGTCTCTTACTTGTTGTCTCCATACAGAAAGGCCATCACGATTAATGAATATCCCTATAAGACTTGCCATAAGATTGGTTGTAAGATCTCTGAGAGAGATGGTATGGAATTTTGAAAAGTCAATTTGTGTGAATAACATGGAAAAAGGTGCAAGCAGTGAATTGCATGTTGAACATCCATATATGTAAGTAGGTGCTTGAGTGCATGGATTGAATGAATTATAGAGTTTCCTAGTAGAAAGGCAGGAATGAAGATGTGTCTGAGACTAATCATGTGGATGGTTGTAATTTCTCTTTAAAGAATATTGATATTAGTACCAGATAAATATGAAAGAACAATATAAAATTGTGCAAACAATGCACATGCATAATACATACATACATATTCTTATATGCTTGAAAGCATGATATGACCGCTTAAGTAAGAAGACAATAAGGCAAGGATTGTGCTTTCCTGGAATGAATAATGCCATGGATGCATGGCTGACCCTATGATGAAGGGTCTTGGTACTTTGTTAAAATAATAACTTGAGGAAGTATGAAATTCCTCAGAAAGAGCTAAGATAAAATGCTAAGAGAGCAAAGAGAAAAAGTGGCCTTTTTTGCTAGCTGTTATCTTGTAAAGAGGGCAACATAATTATGCTTTTATTGATGAGATTGGTTGTGTGAGTGACTGCAAATTCTCATCAAAACTGGATAATGTTAGATAAATATGAATGGATGAGGTAAAAAGGTGCAAGTGATGCACCTGCATATATGTAAATATACATATACATGCTTAAAGGTATGATATGAGTGCCTGAATAAGTGAAATGTGAGGCAAGATTCATACTTTCTAGATCTAAGTAATTCCATGGATTCATGGCTGACCCTATATTAGAAGGGATTCATGGCTGACCCTATATTAGAAGGGTTTGAATTGTCTTGATGAAATAATAGCTTGAGGGGGATGTGTGTCCATTTTCCTCTGTAAAATCTAGTGTAAATTGTTGAAAGAATAAATGGGAAGGAATGTTATGTTGTCATGATAAAGGCAGCATGGTTATGACTTTGAGAATTGCATGAGAATGATTGTGAGCAATTAGGGGTGAAATGATTTAAATCGACAGGAAATATGGAAACTGTGAATTTTTGCAGAGGTGGACACACACAACATGAAAATGCATGTGGTTAAGTGCATGGAAGCACAACATGAAATCAAGTTGATAACGTAAATATATATATTTGAATGTATTTGAAATGCATCATAAGAATGCATGCCCATATTCCTTGTGAAATATTGGATAGAAGTATAAAATAATGAAGCTACAACTAACTCAAGATTGAGGTCATGTTAGACCGTTTGGATATGAAACACAAGAGTTGCATGTTGAATAAGTTCATGTGGAGGAATTGTGTAAAGAACTGTGTCAGGAGAATAGAGCTATAACCTTAATGACTGCTGAGAATTTGGTAGTGGGTTGAAAATCCTATTTATATAAGAATCTTGGATTACATTTTAAAATATCATCCATGAGTAAAAAATACCTGCAAATGAATGAGGACCAATCTGATTTCTAGTTGGGAAATGTGTAGAATGCACAAGTTCATAATTCATTACGAACAAGAAGCATGTTGGTGTAGCATGTTGAATTACCCAAGAAGTTCAATGTGAACTCGACCAAGACTGCTCAAGGAAAAGAGAGGGAGGTTCTAGGAAGGGATAAATTGTAGAAGCAAAGAAGGAGAAAAGGATTAATACTTTTCTCACTATAGAACTATGAATGATGAGATAGATTTGTATGCTTTAAAAGAACAACTAATAAATAAGTACAGTTGGTAAATGAAAGATAAAATATTGAATGTGTTTAAATGAATGAACTTGGTTAAGATATATTGTGTAAAGGCAGTGAGGCCTTGAAAATTAATTCAGCCAGGCTAAAAGTTCCTTGATGGGAGAACCCCTTAACTCCTTTCTTGTTGTCTATTATGTTTCGCTAGGATGAGAAAATGAGATGTTGATGAATGTAAATGTTTTGGCGTGAGTATGTTGATATCTGCATGATAACGTAGATAGTTGAAATATTTCATGTTTGCATTCAAAAAAATATTGAGGTAATGTGATGGAATGCATATAGATATGCTAGGATGTATCTGAAAATGTTTGTTGATTTAAATATTATGGTATATGCATTTGATTTTACATGACAACTAATGTAAAATGTGAATGTCGTGATGTATGTCACGTGTGGAAAAGATTGGAATTGTTAGGGAAGGACAACTGCCAATAGTAACAACCTCAGACAAAGGTAAATACAAGAAGGTTGCTGGTAAAAGAAAATTTGTGAAAGGGACTTTGTAAGTCCCCGAGAAGCACCATTGAAGAGGTAATATCAGAGAAGGTGTTGGCAGCCAGAACATGTATAAATATTTCATGCACATGTGACATGAGAGGTAAAAGGGATTTGGGTAATAATCCCTTCTAAAATAGTCCATGTTTTGATGGTATGCATGTAATTTTAATGGTTGTTGTATTCCAAGTAGGGTATGATTCAGGAAGAAGAACCTACATGATGGAGGTGTGAACCTCTAACAGTCGAGGATGATTGAAATCCTTGAAAAAATGCATGAACAAATATATTTTATGAATACATTTCCCAATCAAGGAGTGATTGAGAACAAAAGTTCTCAAAGGTAGCACAATGATGTAATGCATTGAGGAGATGCATGCGATAAGAGAGTGGGTATATATAGGATTCCCCATTATGGAAGAAGTATCTTCCAGTGTTCTACAAAATTGTAGAATGGTAAACAGAGAAATTTGGGTGGCCATGAATATTGGTACCCTGATTATTGGTGAGGAAGATTGCTTGGATGCATTCATATGGAACTATGATTCGAGGTTGTATTATGTTGATCTGAGGAGATGATTAGTTAGAAGAAGAAAATATAACTGTACTATAATGATGAATGTGGATAGAGAAATTCATGTGGTAAGAGTTTGGTTGAGTTCCAACATGCCATGGAAAGTGTGCCTAACATGAAAGGTAATAATCCAAAATCAATGCAAGGACGCATTGTGTGAAAATGTGGCCATGGGCATCAACACATTGAATTAAATTTAAATTAATATTTGAATCGCATGTGATTGGGCCTACCATGCTAAAATGAAGCATGAATAAGGAATGATATTTCCTTGAACAAATGAATTTGATGCAATTGTTAGATTGCACAAGTTAAGAATTGTTTGTGATGTCATTGATATGTGCAGAAGAATGTATGTATGTGCATGAGGAACTAACAATTTTTTTGGCCGAGTGAAGAATGAATTGCGGGAAGGAGGGATCTTGGATATGGCTATGTTGTAAGCTCATAAGATAGAACAATGCCTGTTGGTTATGAAAGATCCAAACTACCATGAGAAATAAATATCATGCTTGTGGGATTTGGTTCCTATATGGAACAGATCTGGAAATAGAAATGTGAAACTTAAAATTTGTGGGTGACAGATTTGAAAGAATTTTGATCGAAATAATGAAAGCATCTCACGAATTTATGTATGTATGTGATACAGGTAAGAGGAAAAATGTTTTTCCAAGGAGGACAAATGATGGCTACCAAAGTTGGAAAGCATGAAAAATGTTTTTTCTAGTGACATGAGAACCTTATGATAAGTTGTTATCCTCATAGAATGATGTGTTGTGGTTACACAGTCTGGAGGGATGCCTCCAAAAGATAAATTCGAAGAGATGCCTCTACTGTATGACTCGAGGAAGTATCATAAATCCTTCTTGTGCGAGAAAGCCTTGGGAAGGCAAGATGGATCACCCGAGGGACTATAGAGCAGAGAAGGGGATGCCTGAGTGTAGGCCTAGGGGGTGAGTGACCGCTAATAAAAGAAGACTTCGATAGTTCTTGTAATCTGTTGATTGCGATCATGCACACAACAAGTATGTTAAGGAAATAGTGAGACAAATTAATGAGACAACCATATGGACACACATCCATAAACTACATAGATAAGTATTATGTTTGTAAATTTATTCTTGAGTTATGAACAGTGATAAAATGTTTATGCATGAAATCATGAATTGACATACTTGTTGTTTGAAATTGTCATAGGCATGTGCTAAATTCCAAGAGTCTGGGAAAGGACCAGACCAAGAAAAGGGAAATGATGTTGAAGTAGCTAAAGGATAAAGGCTTGTCAGGTGTGATTGAGAAAGAACATCGAGGACAATGTTCCTTTGAAGTGGGAGGGGATTTTTGTTCAATTTTCGCTAATTACATTAACATTTGATTTACCATAGAAATTTAAAATTCTTTTGCATGCTCATTTCTCCATAGGCGATGTTGCACCATCACCACCCAACCATAGGCACATAATCGTGCCACCCTCGAGCATAACATATACATCATGGGAAACCCTTCTACACAAGGGGAGAAAACCCAACAACCTTCTTATAGAGAATATCCTTGCCAAGACAAAATAACCAAGAACAAGCTATATCCACTAGAGAAAACCAAAAAGAAGATAACCTAACAACATAGATGCAACACATCCTAGCCAGAGTGCTAGGCTGTCTAGCCTCCACTAGCACACCACCAAGAGATAACCAACTATGCAGTTGCAACTCACTCTATCCAAAGCTCTAGAGTGTCTCTACCAATACATCACAAAAAAAACCAACAACGTAGCTACAACTCACTCTAGCTAGAGTGGTTTGCCTCCACCAACACATCACCAAGACCAAAAGAGATAGACCCTCCATATGTGCCCTTCTTCCTTTTGTAGTTGCAGCTGCAATTCTCTCCACCAAACTTGTGATATATCTCTATGAGAGAGTGTGCCAAATGAGGAAGGCATCACTCTTATTTATACTAATATGTCTAGTGACTTTTCTGGCAAGGCCAAACTAACTTTCTGGAAAATATATTTTTTGTTTATCTTTTTCTTCTGGAGTCGAATTTACTTCTGGAGAATTATAATTATTATTTATTATTTTATGTGAGGCTGACTTCTCTTTTGGGATATTCTTTGACTTCCAATGGTTTTCCTTTAACATCTTGGCAACTTCATATATAAGAAAGGCTATCTTAGAGGTGGATACCTCCCATAGCTACCTAAAACATCAACACTCCCTCTTATCCAGGGAGGTATTCTCCTTGATTTTTGTCCTCTTGTCCTCATAGCCTCGCGAGATATGCCATGGTCCTCCGACCATGTCATGGTCACACATACCATGCTACTCATAGAATCTTCATGTCGCACATGGTTGCACCCAATGTGGACCTTTTCTAGAGCCTCATCACCACTAGAATACACTAGGACCTACTCGCCCGTAGCATGGCACTAAGACATACTTTCCCATAGTGAATCATCAAGGACCTACTCTCCCATGACGTTTCCACTTGATATACTCCAAAGGGATGTGTCCACATGGTCTACTCCCAAGGGACATTGGGCACCAACCCAATACAACTTATCAGTCCATCGATAAGTGTCATACTCAACTCAGTCCATCGAGGATTATCATCACAAAAGAATATCTCACGAAGCTACAACCATCAATACTCCCTCTCAACAAGGAAGGAATTCTCCAAGAATATCTTGTACTATTACTGGTATTCTTCTTTCATTGAAAAGTTTCTCCATGAACCTCATTATCTATATTGATGATCCATCGCCACAACCATGTGTCTAGCACCTCAGGTTGTTCTTGTCCCATGAAAAGAATTGTGAACACATTAGAGCCACATTCACCTCATAGTTGATCTTGGAATGTTTACATTCCCACATGATCATGAGAACATTTAGAATGATCAATATCAGTCCTGGAATGTGCATATTCCCATAAGATCACTCTGTGAATGCATTTAGCTCAATGATATCAGACATGTGGAATTGCACCTCCAGCACCTCGAGTCTTCAATACGTTGAAGACTACATTGAGGCACATCTACTCCATATGTAGATGTTCCCTATTTCCCGTGGTTTGGAACACAATACTGAGAGAAGGGTCGACATGATGCTTATCAGATCCACTCACCTCACCATGAGTGTTATGCCCGATGCAATTCACACACATTGGAGGAGTCCTCAGTCCATCAAGAACTACGTAGCTTCATTCCATCGAAGACTACATCATGATTCGAGTCTTCAGTACAACAAAGGCTATACTAGGATCCCAAGCCTTTTGTCCATTGATGATTACCCTGGGATCATTCACACATGGTAAATTCCATCTGACCAATCTTGGAATGTCTACCCGATATCCTCCTGGAGATATAGCAACAACTCGAATCTTCAGTCCATAGAATATTACATCTGGGTCTATTCCCACGTAATCAAGTATTTTGATCAATCTTGGAATATTGGCACGATGCTGTAATCATCAACACTCCCCCAGGGAAACATTTCCATTCCTTCCAAGCTTGTCCCACACAGAGGCTTAGTGCAAATGTCATTTGTCTGCTCATCTGTGGATATGTGTTGGAGCCTCACTACTCAAAAAATATTCCTTGGAATTTGTGCCAAGAGAACAACCTATGAAAATTCCATCATGCATGAAGCTTTGGAAGACTCATCACCATCTTCCCCAGAGCGGGAAGAGCTCTATAATGAAAATGAGCAAGTCTCCTATGCCATGACTCACTTAGACTGATAGAATCATGCACCAGGAACTGGTCAAACTGTCAATATGTACAAACTCATTGTATGGTATAGCTCACTCTTATAGATATCACTAGTGACATGCCTCCGATGTAACCTACCTGAAACAAGAAAATAAGAACAACAACATTTCCATGGCAACCTCCATGGAATTTAACAATATAACCTTCCCAGAACAGACAACAAAACAATAATATCTCCTAGAGGGGATATAAACAAATGTATCTCTAGAATTAAGTGGTTAGTATAATGATCATAACTCCAATAGATAAAAAACATGAGATCGCAATGGTGCCATAATATCTAGAGGCATATCAAAACAATTAAACTGGAGGGTGCATTGTTCCTCTAAATGCACTAGATATGAGATCCCTCTGGATCTACGATTTGTTTCTAGGACAAAAGTCCCTTCTCCGGCAAAACACCCTCAAGATAATGATACAATTTAACATCTACAACTACAAACCTCATAAATTGTAGCACCACCTAGAAGCAATGATAAGATAATCCGACAAGGTATAGTGGCAAACTGTAGCAGAAAGGTAAATCTCATGATCTTCCTTCTAGTGATTAGACTGTTCTTAACGAAACCAAGCTATGATAAGATGTTGAATTTCCGTTAATTACATTAACATCAGATTTACCATAGAAATTTAAACTTATTTTGCATGCTCGTTTCTCCATAGGCGATGTTGCACCATCCTCACCCAACCATAGGCACTTACTTGTGCCACCCCGAGCATAACATATACATCCTGGGAAACCCTTCTACACAAGGGGAGAAAACCCAACAACCTTATTATAGATATTATCCTTGCCAATACAAAATAACCAAGAACAAGCTCTACCCACTAGAGAAAATCACAAAGAAGATAACCCAAAAACATAGATGTATCACACCCTAGCCAGAGCGTTAGGGTGTCTAGCCTCCACTAGCACACCACCAAGTGATAACCAACTATGCAGCCACAAATCACTCTAGACAAAGTGTTATAGTGGCTCTGCCAATACATCACCAAGACAAACCAACAACACAGATGCAGCTCACTCTAGTTAGAGTGCTAGAGTGGTTGGCCTCCACCAACACATCACCAAGACCAAAAGAGATAGACCCTCCATATGTGCCCTTATTCCTTCTGCAACTACAAATACAACTCTCTCCACCAAATTTGTGCTATATCTCCATGAGAGAGTGTGCCAAATGAGGAGGGTGTCACTCTTATTTATACTAATCTATCCAGTGACTTTTCTAGTAGGGCCGACCCGACTTTCTGGAAAATGTATTTTATGTTTATATTTTTCTTCTGGAGCATTATAATTCTTCTTTATTATTTTTTGTGAGGCTGAATTCTCTTCTGGGATCTTCTTTGACTTCAAATTATTTTCCTTTAATGTCTTGGAAAATTCATCTATAAGAAAGGTTATCCTAGAGGTGAATACCTCCTGCAGCTACCAGAAACATCAATAATTGTAACACCCCTTTTCAACCCTTGATTATATGTAATTAATCGTAATTAATGATTTCCATGCCATGGCATGTGAACAATGTAAATGTATTGTTATTTTAATTAAGATTGACAACACTTGACGGTGGGGGTGAATCCTTGAGTACTGACCATGATACCACTAGAGGAAAGGGTGAGGAAACCTATAGAAGGGTTCATCATGCTAAAAAGGCCCCAAAATTCCTTGTTGATAATATTTGATATTCACATTATTTTCCTCAACACTGATTTCAAGGAAAACCAGTTAATGAGAAAGGATGGTAGTTTGGAAACCAACTACCCCAAATATATCTATGCATGGGAAATCATGTTAGGAAAGTTAAAATTGTCATCCACATGTACCACAAGGTACCATTTCTACATATCAGATTGACCCACATGTTTCCTTTTGACACAAGGAAGAGGAAAGGTCGAGAACCTTCCCTAACGATGCGTGCAATAGAATCATACAAGGGTAGATAGGAGATGAGGAAGGAAATATTGGAGGAGATTGAGAGAACTCGAGAGAGTTTGTATAAGAAAAAGAGGATGGACTGTGTAAAAACACAGTAACGGAAAAAGAGTTGGACCTTTAAGTATTAAATGGGAGAATCTAGAGACCCAACATAAGTTGGGAAGGTTGCGATCTTGATACTGGGAAGGTATCTGACAAACCTCGTTAAGGCCTGAGCTAGGTGGGTGTGAGAAAATCTCTAGAAAGAGTGGTGTGAAGGAGAGTGTCCTTCACAAATTGCTGAAAACCAGAGAGACATATTCCATGGTGGTATAATGGCTTGGCACGGGGGTGGCCAAAGTGATAAGAGTGAATGCATCTGAGCCTATGATTGGTAGAAAGGTGAACACCCACATTCATTTGGATGGTTATCAACTATAACAAATAAGTATTTATGAACCGTGTGTATTGAATGTAATTTATGAATAAATGTCTATATTTGTCTTCAGAATGTGCATGCATGAGTGACGATTGGATTGGTGGATCTCTTGTATGTTGTGCATTCCAGTAATTGATAAATCATATGGTTATGGGAATGTTTGTGTATGTGAATGCCTGAGCCTTGTATCAAGTCTAGTTAAAGTAATGAAACTGTAACCTTGCTAATCGTGCACATAATTATAGTTATAACCATATATGTACATAAATAGAGACCACATGTATGTCGCATTACTTGGATACATATACTTGTGTGTTGTAGTACATGGATCCATATACTTGTGAGTCACAGTGTTTGATTTTCCTACGACAAATGGATTTTTGGAATGAAACAAATTAGAGGTATCCTGCTTAGGAAAAAGAGTTCCTTGGACCCAAGCAAGGATTTCTAAAAACTTGCCAATTCTTGAAAAGACTTAGTGAAACCCCACATTGACTAAGTCCTGGACCGGACTTTCAAGCCTGTGTAAAGGCTCTTGTTTTTCTTGGAAAATCATGATCATTGATCTAGCACAATAGTTAGATTTGGGTCCTCCATTTGATCTATGGTGAGACGCAGTTTCGACCGTCGATTTGTTGGTGTGGAGGGATCTTGACCTTCCATTGGAACAAGTTATGATGCATGCGGAGGGTATACCCAAAATTAATGAGGACAGTTAATCCATCAGGGGACAACTATGGAAGATGTGAATCATTAGATTCGTCGTGGTGGATGCGTTCGAAGACCGAGGGATTATAAGACCTAGTGCCACCACGGTCATTGGATTTTTCATGGTTATCTGATCATAGCTGTAGATACTAAAGGGAATGTTATTGGAATACCCTAGTCGGACTAACTTTGGATGTAAAAGTGGAGCCACCCTGATGAAAGAGTCCGAGGGACAATCTAGACTGCTTATCGGTGGAAAGCCTAGGGATGACCTCCACTGTAGATTGTCATGGTTCTCGTCTAAGCGATAATAAGAGGAAGGTGGTGTTTTATTGATGTCATGCTGACGAGAATTTTCTACATACCCGAGGATGATACCTGGCAACCTATAATTGGTCGGAGATATTGGGATTGGACCCCTGTCAAGCTCACGTCTTTGATTTGGGTGCTTTAATTATCGAGTGTAGGATATATGGGTGGAGAGATATCCATCCTTGATCAAATATTAGGCTATTGGAATGCTTATGTGTGGGGTTGATAAGGAACTTCAATGGCAGAGCTCTGAGGATGAACCCAAGCCGTTAGATCCATCAGAGAGTCTACAGGAAAGGATTTGCACCTTTGTATCCAGAGTAGTGTTTATCGTCAAAGTGTGGTGTTCGGGGTAACCTTATAATGTTGAGGGATAGGTTCTTTGATGGTAAGACTCCGATGGATGATATAGACCATAGATCAATAGAGTCTAATGAGGTATCTCACCTATAGATCTTGCAGGGTCGTAACCTATGTTAAACCTAATTAGTGATCTCGTAATCATGGGATTAGTATTAACTAATACCCTTCGTAATCCTCGACACCAAGAGATATCTAAGTTAAAACCATAGGTAGGGTTCAACATCCGGTGCCCATTGGTGACGTGGCATGTGACAACTGGTCCATGTGTCCTGACAAATGAAGTCCATGTGTCACCCCATGGTGGTGCCACATGTCATGCGGATTTGGACAAATTGGACAGGGATCCGTAAGGAAAATGAGTGCCACGTTTCAAGTGGTATGGGTAGCCACATGTTGCAACGAGGATCGAGACAAGTGGTGGCCTGTGATAGGGCCATGTGCATTGTGTTCTAACTCATGCCATATCGAGTAAGTTGAATCTATCGAAGATGAAATTAATTTCGATAGTCTAGCATTTGGTGGTTACTTGTCATGATATGGTGAAGGTTGATTGGCGGTGTAATGATAGGTTCACGTGTCCAATGTGCCAGCTCATACTGGATCGGGTGTTGAGGGATAATGTATTATATAGGTCTTTCAATGGGTTGATTGTCTCGTAATTTGGCGGGACGTGGGGAAGCTTCACTAAACCAATACATCACGGACAAGTGGCACCTTATGACAAGGCCACATACCTTGGGTGACATATTATCTTGGATTGGGCCTTCAAGCGTATAAGAATTTTGAAAATTAGTTGAGGTCCCGAGACCCGATAGGCTGAGATTCCAAAAGAATAGGTGGCAGGTGCCATGCCATCAACCATGCCTCCATTAGAAGGTGACGTGGATCCACGTGGGTGCCATGTGGCATAATTATGGAAGAAGACTTCAAAATTTTAAGAAGCCATATCTTATGATCCAGAACTCAGATTGAGATAAAATTACAGTCCTTGGAAATCTCTTGATGAGCAGAAGACGATGGTGTCTCTTTGAAAGGGAATCAAGGAGGTTGAGGAAAAGAAAATTTTAACACCCCATCCCTTAAAAGGGTACTTAGGGGGTTGGGTGTGTTACAGTATTTTTCATTCCTGAAGCAGTCAAACTGTAAATTTTATGCGATTATGATTCCAACGTAACTAATCGAATTGAAATCTGAGGCCCGGAAGTGTTAGAATGATCGTCAAGGTTTGTTCTCCAAGTCAACCTCGTTATCCATGACATCCTAAGATATTTGAGGGGCATGGTGAGTTATCTCGCTAGACACGTCTCTCCATGCTCTCCACATCATAAAATATGGTACCCCAATCAGATGTCGTATGGGCAATTTATGAGCCTTTGAAATATACCGCAACAAGGCAATCAGTCAGTTCCCTCCATTCCACATCTATGCACAAAATTAAGCCGGATTTAACGCAAATCATTTTGGAAAAAGATTTGAGTATTTTAAATTCTAAAGAATTTTAATTAAATTAGGATTATTTGGGTTTAAAATTTATTTAAAATGTGAAAAGGAAATTTAAAATTTATTTGAAATAAGTAAATGGATTAATAATTAGAAAAAATGAAGGGGATTCAAGGTTCATAGGTGCTCAAGATTTGGTGGTCATTGAACCTAGTACAAAAATGGAGTGGAGGAGGGGAGGGAAGGGGTCCATGACCCACATTCTCCCTCCACTCCCCACTAGTTCACAAACTTTAAAAGGAAACAACAAAATGCTTAACTCCCTTTTGAAAACCTCCCTCACGCACATGGATTTTTAAAAACCCTTTCCACCTTCAGAATACTCACTCGACGAACATGAGAACATTAGCATTGATGAACCCCACAAAAATGAGATGAAGAGTGTGGATGAACCCGATAGTAATGAGAGGAAGAGCACCGATGAACCCAACAACAATGAGAGGAAGAGCACTGATCAACCCAATAGCAATGTGAACAAGAGCATCGATGAACCCGAAAACAATGTGAACATGAGCGTTGGTACATAGTAGTTTCGATAAATTTAAGGTTTGCACGTTGATAGGTAAGGTGGAGGATGCAAATTGGGCATGTCCCACGACTTTCCCCCTCATCATTGGTTCATGGAGTGTGCGGGGAGGGGCTATGGCATGCCGCCCTCTTTTCCCCTTTTAATATATATAACTCGATACATGTGAGTTGGAGAGGGAGGGGATACAACTACAACCCCTCCCCCTTTTTCATATGTTAAAAAACCTTTTATTACACCTACACACATTAACCATGAGGGAAGGGGGGGCTTATCATCCCCCTCTATTTTGTATTTTTAAATTTAAATTAATTATCATTTTTAGTCCAACCCTCTTATGATTTTTTAATAAAACCGTTAAACCTTTGTTTTAGAACACACACATGAACCTTTTTTACGATGAAACCAACACGCAATGACTCAATCCAAATCAACACACATCATACTAATGATGTGAAAACATGAACTAAGCCTCGATATCTCAAAAATCATTTGCAAGTTCTTACACCATGATGCGACTAGAGCTCCTCCAACGTTTTGAGACTTACCTCAACCATCGACTCACTAGAAAAGGAAGTCACCTAATCCTCGCCAATACACCCAGTACTAGATCTAATCACTTAATCTTTGTCGATACATACTGAAGTAGTTCATTCCTTCTTCACCGATACATATTGGAGCAGTTCGTTCCTTCTTTTCCAATATAGGAGTTCATACTTTTGTTGTCTAAATAGGGACAGGATCATACCAAACTTCCTTTCGTATTTTGGCCATAACTTTTGACTCTAATACATGTTTTTCACATTCTTTATACCGCTGGAAAGGTCTTTCCAAGATACAAAACTTCATAGTTATATGATTTGAGAAATTCCTCACCAATTGTTCACATTTTTTAGGATTAATATCTGGCACATGGTCAACATCCCCAAAGAACATAATACCTCGACCAAGAGTAGAGGAACCGGGAACCGAACTTAGGGAAGCATATACAAACTCTTAATTAATTAATGTTTCAGTTCTATAGGTTCAAATACATGATTGAATAGTTTATTTCGAGGTTATTTTGTGGTCATTCATCTATTGCATGTTGAATGGTGTCAGGGACCAATGCTAAAGTAAGGTCATACTCAACAATCCATATAGAAAACATGTGAGGGAAGAAAACCATGAAGGTACAGTTACCACAGATCAAGACAATCTACTAGTATTCAACAGTACCCTTGCAAACATGATCTAATGCCAAATATGATAGAGCAACAAAAACAACAACAATTGTCGCAACAACAAGGGAACATCGAAAGGGAATCAAACTCGACTGACCAAAGAAGAATTTCGAATCCCATTATGGTTGAATATCAAACCTGAAGTGGGGAGCGTTTTCCCATGTCAAGACTAGTATTCATGGTGGGCGAGTTGCATTATGACCAAAATATATGATGGCCCACCAACACTAAAAGACAAATTCAAATTGCAATTGCATATTGTACATTAATTCATAAACATTCATGTTTCCCTTGTTCTCTCATTATTATGAAGGGGATAAGGAAAAAAGTTTGTAAATGAAAAGTCATGGAAGGTGGAAGGCCAAAATTCAAGTTAAACTTCAATGAATATGAGGATTGTATCCAAGTAAAGGGATTTTGACTCTTGGAGCTTTCATGTATTATAATTGAAACTATTAATGACGAGAATCGTGTTTGGCCAAGCTATTTTCTCGACAGATTTGATTCTCGTGTTGGACGTATTGTGGACTATTCGTTTGTGTTTTGGATCATCACCCAGGTTGTGTAAGGATGTACTTCATATTGTAGACTACTCCTATGTATGATGGTTGCATTCTTATTTCTATTCTTCGGAGAATATTTTTCTAAATTAATGGGCACAGAACTGGAAATGATTGTTTAAATTATAGACTAGTATGTGTTTTCAATTATTTATTCATATTTTCATCTTTGATCTATGTGAGCTATCTCCTAAGCCATTGATAGGAGCATGGTTAGTCCTATGTTAAATTTTTTCTTACCTTAGTTTCGTCTAGACGCATAACTACATTTCATTATTTATCTTAGATAACCTTCATCGATGGACTGGGCCACAACTGGTAAACCCAAAACCAAAAATGGTTTTGGGCCAAAATCCATATGGGTTTCGTATTCCAAATAGTGAGAGGTATAATTGTGATCTAGGTGGATATTGGTGGCCACCCACCTATTCCAACTGGCTCCTTTTGATTCATCATGTTCTTTTGTAATTCTTTGTAATCATTCTGCTCAGATGGATGCGCGTAGAAACCACATCTCTTCTCAAAGATAACTACCACCATTCGAGCAAGTTGTTTTCAGTTCTATAGTTTTACAATTTCATCCTATTTTATTTATTCAATAGAAGTTATTGTTCATTGGATATCTATTGTTGTTCTCCATATCTCTATGTTATTCACTTCGTTCCACTCATAAATCTGGACTAGTAGTATCAAAGTGGCTTGCTCTTCATTTATTTTTCTTCGTGCATGTCCCAACAAGATCTGGGTACAAGAAGTTGGGACTTGAACCAATCGATCCTTTGCAATATCGGTCGCGCAAAACCCGAAAACAATCCATGGGAGACAAAAGGAAAGATGATGGAGCAGGAGATCCTTTTAAAATGTTGCTCGAGGAATCCCTTGCATGACAAAGGAAGGAAATGATGGACAACTTTGCATAGATCCTTCGACGGATTCCCACATAAGACACATCTTCATCAAGTGGCCATGCAACCCCCTTCAAGGTACAAGTAAATTTCTATATTCCATTACTTGAAGGACTTGTAGATGCGGATGTTGTAGATGAATGGTTGAATCTACTTGAAGGGTATTTTTCGGTCCACAATTTTTCTAATAGGGAAAATATTACTTTTTCACTCCTCAAGGTCATCCCCCATGTTAAGGACTGGTGGGATACTTACTCTGAGCAAAGGGCCATAGAGGAATCTCCAATATTTGCGATCGCCCCCACATGGGATTCCTTCAGGGATGCCATTTAAAGAACAATACTACATTTTTGGAAGCTAGGAGGAACAATACACAAGATGGACCAACCTACATCAGGAAAGGGACCAGACAGTACACGATTTCATCAATATTTTTTATACCTTGCAGACTAAGTTGGGTATAAAAGACTCTGGATGACATATGGTGCTCAAATACCACGACTATTTGCATAGATACATTCAAACAAAAATGGATTGTCTGGACATCACATCATTGGGTATGACTTATAGATATTCTATCAAGATCGAGAAGAAATTTAAGAAGAAGAGGCGAGAGTTTGGATCTGGAAACTCCTCACAGCCGAAGCAAGGAAAAGGCGACCCGAACCCATAAAACAAGGGACAGAGAAAAGATGTCCACTCTTTGGACAACCAGTCCAAGCCACAACACAAGAAGGGTAATGAGAAGTCGAAGAAGGACACGAGAAACTGGTGTGAATACCATAAAATCCCTTGGCACAACATTGAAGATTGTCGCTCCAAGCAATCACTAGTGGCTGAGATGAAATATTTCGAGTCAGTGACAGATCCTGAATCTGAATCAAATCCAAAAGGAGGGAAGTTAATTATTGATGCCAAACCCAATGCCACTTTCACTACCACCAAATTCCATCCAAGAGAACCAGAAGAACCAGAGGAAGGGGAACACCTTTTTCACTCATAGATGTGGGTAAAGGGGGCTCTACTTCATTTCATTGTCAATAGCGGCAGTCAGAAGAATCTGATCTCAGCATAGGTCGTCAAGTGGTTGGACCTGCCAATGACACTGCACCCAAATCTCTACGCCATTAGTTTCCTTCGCCAAGGAAGAGATCTCTACGTCAACCAATAGTGTCGTCTTCCCTACGACATCAAGCCCTTCAAGGATGAGGTATTGTGTGATATTTATCCCCTTGAAGTTTGTGATGTTATTTTAGGACAACCATATTTGTGGAAGCGACATGTTGTGTATGAGTCTAGACCCCACAATTTTATTATTACTTTGGGTAGGCAATTGCACATGATACCTGTAGCATCCCCATCATCCAACTAGGCGATGCCACATAATATTTTTTGAATTGTATACAAATTAAAAAATCTACACACAAAAACTCTTGTAGAACTTTATATATATAACTTAACATAGACAAATACATTCTTCAAATGCACAGATTCATATAGAATAATAATAAAAATACACATGCAACACACACAAGAAAAACCCATTAAAATAAACACATAAATAATAATGCAGCGTGTAATTTAACACACAATTGACACTTATCTTGGTAAAAATATCACCAACTTCGTGCATACCTTCCATGAACCTCCCAACCTTAGACCACATTGCTCATCACTCTCAACAGTGGGTCACCCTCGAGCTAGGACTAAACTCCAACCGGGTAAAGGGATTCCTAACTAGGCTGATGTATCTCAAACAATAGGAAAAACTCTGTCACAAGTGCCAACTCAAACTAACATCCTACAATCCCTCATTCCCCACATGCATGTCCCACCCTAGGAAGTGTGCCCCTTCTTTGCTCAACATTCCTTCGGCTACCCCACTTCCTTTATGGGACTTTAGCAATAGGTCAGCCATGAAGTCTCAGATCCATGTAGCCGCAGTTTGGCACCTTTAGGAAATCAATTCCCAACAAATCTCTCACCTAGAGAGAAATTTCTCACAGGCCTNACAACCCGCCTCTTCAATATCCCACAAGCCTGACAACCCACTTCTTTAGTCCAGCTCCAAAGCTAACTAGGTACAAGTACAGGTATGGGTATGGGTCCAGGTACAGTGACATGAAGGTATGGATATAGTTACAGGTACATGAAGGTATGAAGGTCAGCTGAATGAGTGAGTGAATGATGATGGAATGATTAGGAAAATGAACTAAGTCCAAACTATATGTATGCATGTTCCCAAATTGACACTTGTCATGTTGGGAGATACTTTGGCCCACTTGTCCCTATCCTTAGAACTTAGGATAAAATAATTATCCATACTTTATACTTTAAGGAATATTAATATAATATTCCTTTTTGGCTTAAGCTCCCTAGATTATCCCCTTATCCTTAACTTTTATCCCCCTCTTTTCCGTAACTAGTGGAGTTTAGTCCCCCATACTCTTTTATCGTGGTTGGTATACACACAACGATGTATTATATTAATGATAAGACATATATAAAAATAGGCTCACTGGCCTTTAGCATCTAGGCTCTCCGACCTCATTCAACACATAAGCCTCCTAGCTTATAATAACTGGCTCACCAGCCTATACAACACAACATATACACAAATTCTCCCTGGCCTCAAAATCACATGCACTTAATTTTGTTGTGTGTGGTATCTTGGAATGTGCACACTTCATCATTTTAGTGCGCAGTACATGTGCGCACTATACCATGGAAGGTACATGCAAAATAATATAAAACAACTCACCAACTTAAGTACATTTGCATTTACATTTATAGTTGGGATTCGGCCTTGGGGTATTACATTCCCCTCCCCTTATTTATGCACTGTCCTCAATGCAATATATACACATATACAACCAAAATTTCAAAAATCCTAAAAAATATGTGGGTATTCTTCCCGCATAGCATCTTCATGCTCCCAAGTTGCATCCTCAGGACTGTACCAATTCCATTGGACCTTTACAATCTCTATGGATAAATTCTAGAGCTGTTTTATTTTCTAGTCCAGAATGCGTACTGAATGTACTTAGAAAGCATATTCTTGCTCCACTTGAATCACATTCCAATCAATAACATGATTAGCATAAGGTATATATTTCTTAAGGAATGGTACATGAAATACATTATGAATGGTCATTGATGTAGGCAAGGCAAGCATGTATGTTATAGGCCCAATCCTCTCTAAGATTTCAAATGGCCCACAATAGCGAGCTACCAACTTTGAACAATTTCCCAACTTCAGGGAAATTCTATTGGCCTTCAATTTCAAGAATACATGGTCTCCCACTTTAAATTCCCTGTGATTTTTTCCCTTATCACAATAGATTTTTTGCATGTCTTGGGAAACCTTTAAATTATATTTTATTTTCAACATTTTCTCTTCCATTTCCCTGAGTAATTTTGGCCCAACCATTGCTCTATCTATTGGGTTGTCCCAACTTACTGGTGTGTTGCACCTTCTTCCGTAAAGTGCCTCAAATGGGCTCATCTTTAGAGATTCTTAGTACCCATTGTTATAATCAAACTCTATCAAGTGTAGGCAGTCTTCCCATTTTGATGGTTTATCCATCACATACATCCTCAACATATCCTCAATCACTCGATTCACCCTCTCTGTTTGTCCATCTGATTCTAGATGATAAGTTGTACTAAAATTCAAATTTGTTCTAAATCCATTAAATAATCCTTTCCAAAAATTTGATGTAAATTTTGGATCTCTGCCAGACAAAATTGTCTTGGGTATACCATGTAATCGATTAATTTCTCTCATATAAACATCAACAATGTTGGCTGCCTTGTGAGTGAGATTTACTAGAATAAAATGGGCATCTTTAGTAAGCTTATCCACCACTACCATAATATAATCATGCTACTTGTTTGTTCTGGGTAGTTTGGTGATGAAATCCATTGTTACAACTTCCCATTTCCACTTAGAAATAGGTAATGTCTGCAACAAACCAATTGGGTGTCTATGCTTTGCCTTTACCTTTTGACACTCCAAACATTTGTCAATAAAATCATCAACTTCCTTCTTCACTCCTGGCCAATAGTATTGTCTCTTGACAACTGCAATAATTTTCCGATAACTTGGGTGCCCAACATAAGGTACATTATACATTTCTCTCAATATCATATTTTTCAATTTCTGGGAATTTGGTACATAAATTTTCTCCCTGTATATGAGAATTTCATCATTTTCTAGCTTACAATCTTTAATTTTCTGTTGCAAAATACCTTGTTGTAATTTTGCCAGTAATTCCTTGTATTGTAAATCTGATTTTGTAGCCTCCAAGATTTTGTCTTTCAAATCTGATTGGTACATGCTAATGGTTGTAGCATGCAACTCATGCACCCTTCTGCTAAGTGCATCAACCACCTTGTTCTCTTTCCCTTTGATATGCTTTATAGAAAAGTCATATTCACTAAGAAATTCTAACCACCTGCTTTGCCTAGCATTTAGAGTTGGATGATCAAATAAATATTTCATACCATTATGGTATGTCCTCAGCTTGAAACTTTTCCCCATGAGGTATTGCCTCTACTTCCTCAAGGCATGCACTATGGATGCCAACTCCAAATCATGAGTGGCATAGTGCCTTTCATGCTCCTTCAATTTCATTGATTCATACCCATTTTGATTGAGGACTCCACCAAGTCCTTCTTTACATGCATCTGTGCATACAATTAATTCTTCATTTGGATCTGCAATCCTTAAAATTGGAGCATTGGTCAATAACTGCTTCAAGTGTTGGAAACTCTTTTCACAATCCAATATCCACTGAAACTTCACACCCTTCTTTTGCAAGGAAGTGATTGGGTGTGAAATATTTGAGAATCCTTCAATAAATCTTCTATAGTAGCCTGCAAGGCCCATGAATGATATGACCTCTGTCACATTCTTTGGTGTTGATCATCCTCTAATGGCTTCTATCTTCTCAATGTCCATTGTTATCCCTTCCTCTGAAATGATATGCCCCAAATAATGAATTTGCTTCTAATAAAATGAGCACTTGCTTAATTTGGCATACAACTGATGCTCCCTTAATACTTGTAATACCATCCTCAAGTTTTGTTCATGCTCTTCCTTTCACTTATAATATATAAGAATGTCATCTAAAAATACAACGAGAAACTTATCTAAGTATTCTCTGAAAATACCATTCATTAAACACATGAAGACAGTTGGTGCATTTGACAACCCAAATGGCACCACTGTGAACTCATAATGACCATACCTTGTTCTAAAAGCACTCTTGTTGATGTCTTCTTCTTTGATTATTACCTGATGATAACCTGACCTGAGAACAATCTGTGATAATATTTTTGCATCTTTCAACTTATCAAAGAGGTCATTGATCATTGGAAAAGGATACTTATTATTCATAGTTACCTTGTTCAACTGCCTAAAGTCAATGCAACTCTCAATGTTCCAACTTTTTTCTTCAAAAATAAAACTGAGGCACCCCCAAGTGACACACTTGGGCATATATACCCCTTCTTCAGAATCTCTTCAAGTTGCACTTTCAATTCCTTCAATTCTAGTGTACTCATCCTGTAAGGGGTCTTGGATACCAGAGCTGCTCCAGGCATCAATTTTATGGAGAAATCAATGTCTCTAGGGGGTAATCCTGGTATTTCCTTAAACAAATCTTCAAACTCTTTTAGGACTGCACAATATTCAATATTTGACACCCTATTTTTAGGTGTTTCTTCCATATGAGTTGCAAATATTTGACACCCTTTTTGTAACATTTCTTCAGCTGCAATGCTGAAATTTCTCTAATTGTTACTACCCTGGGAATTCCCTGCACTGTCCTTAGGTTTCCTTCCTCATCCAGGCAAGCAAATTCCTTTTTATGACAGTCTAGGATAGCATGATGTTGTTCCAACAAATCCATCCCAATTAGAAAATCATAAGAACCTAAAGGCAAGATGCTCAAATATTCTATGGCATTCAATCCATTCAAGTCCATAGGACATGACTTAACCATCTCATTAAATTTTCTTTTGGCTTCGGTAGCCAACTACACAAACCAAGATTTTTCATGCTTGCTTCTTGGAAAATGAAAAATTTCCACCATCTTAAGATCTATATAACTATGACTAGCTCCTGAATCAATTAAAATAGAAATGGTTTGGTTGTTGATCATACCTTCCACTTCAATCATATGTGGATGATACTCTGCTTGCTTTTTGTCCAGGGCTGAATAGATCCTTGGTACATTTATGCCCATGTCCTCCATTGTTTTATATTGTTGTACATTGTGAACAATTCTCACTTTTTCACCTCTGTGAGGACAATATCTAAACATATGATCTCCTTTACAACCCCAACATTGAATAGGTGGTTGCCTTGGCCTTTTCTCCCTTGTCTCAATCATTCTTGGTTCTCTATAAGTTGGTTGTCCCTGAGGACTACTTCTGAAGAATGGTGGCTTGGTACCCTTATTCCTCTGATCCATTTTGAATTTCTTCTTGTATTCCCAAGCTTTTTGGAAAGTTGGCATTTCTTTTTTTTGATCACATAGGAATTTAGCTCGCCTTATGGTCTCCTCAATGTTTTGGGATCATCATATTGTATTTTGTCACTGATGAATGATGGAAATCCAATCAAATACCTTTGAATATTAACTGTCTCATCCTTGATGAAAGAAACATACTTCAACAGTTCTAAAAACCTTCTTTCATATTCATCTATGGTCATACTCCCAAGTTTGAGTTCAAAGAATTCTTTCATTTTCTTGTCATAGTATCTCTTAGTCAAGTATTTCTTTTCGAAATACTTATTGAATTCCTTCCAAGTAAAATTTTTATTTTTAATGTGTTGCACCTGCACAAGATGATCCCACTAGATGGATGCCTTTCCCTTGAGTTGATAAATAGAAATTATTCCTTCTAAATGAGAAGAATAATTATGAAATTGAAAATACTTTCTCATGCCCAACAATCATGTCTCTGCATCTTCATCCTTCTTGTGCTCACCATCAAATGTAGGAGGTTTGATTTTTTTCATTTCTCCTTGTAGCTCATTCACCTCAGACGTCTTGTGCTTCCTGACAGGGGATGGACTTGAGTTTTTGTGTGCTATCCTATTGGAATTCCTCAGGAAGTGATGGTGATGTTTGCTAACACTTCTTTTTCTTGTTTTATCTTTAGGAGACCCGTGATTTCTTGATTTGCTTGAGCCATTCTTCTTATCCAATTTATTTTCTATTTTGTTCAAGCTCTGCACTAAATTCATGTTGAAGTCCTCCTGTTGCTCCTTGGATTTCATAAGCCTTTCATTATCATCTTTATGGCTTTGGACATCCTTTTGAAAATTTTTAATGGTCTCTACTATATTCATGTTTTATTCCTTTCCTTCTCCATGTCCATTGGAGTTTGTTCCTTCAATACCCACATGGACATCGACTCCTTTGATCTCATCTTACTGGTTGTAAGCCCCTTGTGTATATTCCATTCCTCTGCACTCTATGTCGATCCTGATGTGATCTATTTTTTTTTAAATCTGAAAAATGTGCAGCCAACAGAACCTTGTCAGACTAACTATTTCAACAATTTCATGAAAAAAAATATGAATCGTTCTAGTTCAATAATATATCCGACTTATTTCTTATGATTTTATGAGAATTGTATGTTCAAATTAATTTTCTAGGTGAATATCTATATTCTACTATCCAATACCTTTCCAATGCCTTCTCCCATGCTCAATTCTAAGTTATGAGCATAAATTTGTGGCCATTTGAAGTTAGTTGGGTCTTAAAATTTACCCTCCATTGTTTGTCATGTAACTTCCTCATAAAAGCTCGGTTTGACGAACGATTTACACCATTAGAAAGATCTATCCGGGATATTTCATTTGAGATGCAGAGACAGAGTTTACAATCTATTTTTGGGGTTTTTAAGTAACTAAAAACATTGTTTAGGGCCTAAAAAATGCGCCGCAAAAATACGACCTTCAAATAGTTTAAAATGTCATTGAAATTCACTAAATTTTTGTTGTTGTAGACCTTCCAAACAACTTTGCATGCACAAATTTGAACATGTACACCCATATTTAGCATGCGCAACAACACCATAAGGTAGCACATGATCCGCGCACCTATAACCAATGTGGATCACTTCTATATCGCACCAATAACTGGTGCACACTACTTTTGTGTCGCGTGTCAATATCCACCACGCACAATTTTGGTTCATGCACTAATACATGTTGCGCACAATTTTTGTGTCACGTGCATTACACTCTATGCGCTGCACCATGCCAAAGTTTAATACGCCCCCACCATGCACCGGTACTCCACGTGCACCATTAATTAAATTTTTGTGCAACAACATATACCTACATTGTGCGCGCACCAACAAAATTCCTCTGCGCTCTGTCAATACTACACACACCATGCACGCCATCATTATGTGTGTGCACGCCAGTATTACGCATGCGCAACTCAATCTGCATTGCGCAATGATAAATTTAGTGCGCACATCCGTGCACCGTTATTTTTCGCGCATTACCACTCTACACCGCACAACGCCAAATTTAAGTGTGCACACCCGCACGCCAATATTTTCCGTGCATTACCACTCTGCACCGTGCAGTGCCAAATTTAAGTGCGCACACCCACACACCAATATTTTCCATGCATTACCACTCTGAACCACACAACGCCAAATTTAAGTGTGCACATCCACGCACCAATATTTTCTGCGCATTACCACTCTGCGCCATGCAACACTAAATTTAAGTGGGCACACCCGTACACCATTATTTTTCGCGCATTACCACTTTGCACTGTGCAGTGCCAAATTTTATCGCACCTATCCATGCACCCTTATTTTCTACACATCACAAGATTTTCATTGTGCATCATGCATTTTTAGTGCGCACACCTGCACACATTCATTTTTTATGCACATCAATTCCTCGTGAATTCCGCTACAGGAATTGGGGTTTTTGCCAAAAAAAATCCCAATTTTCACCATAGACATTCTGCAACTATGAAATTTGCTCAATTTCACCCTCTGCAACAACAAATTGCTACTGGTTGACATTCCTGGAACGATTTTTTCCCAAACTCAATTCATGAATTGAGAATTTTAATCAACTAATCTCGCTCCATCTATCATGGCTTCCATGTAACTTCAAATTCAACCAATTCCAGGTCTGAATTTGCTAGAACAAATATTAAATTAAGAATATCTCACCACTTGGCCAAATTTCTCAATTTTCCCATGAATTTAACAACAGAAATTGGGGATTTTTCCCAATTCCACGCAATTGCTTCTAATTTTTACCATGGACGCTTTGTAACTTGAAATTTGGCCACTTTTAAATAAGTTTCTGTGAATTTTCACTTCAGTTCAACTTGCTCAGTCCATCCAGGCTCAATGTTGAAAACTGGAGTTGTGATACCATATTGTAGCATTCCCAACATCCAACTGGGCTATGCCACATACCATTTTTCGAACTATATACAAATTAAAACATATACATACAAAAACTCTTACGAAACTTTATATATAAAACTTAACACAGAAAAATACATTATGCAAATGCACAGATTCATACTGAATAATAATAAAAATACACATGCAACACACACAAGAAAAACCCATTAAAATAAACGCATAAATAATAATGCACCATGTAATTTAACACACAATTGACACTTATCTTGGTAAAAATATCACCAACTTCGTGCAGAACTTCCAAGAACCTCCCAGCCTTAGACCATGCTGCTCATCACTCTCAGCAGTGGGTCACCCCCGAGCTGGGACTAAACTCCACCCGGGTAAAGGGATTCCTAACCAGGTTGATGTATCTTAGACAATAGGAAAAACTCCGTCACAAGTGCCAACTCAAGCTAACTGCATATAGTCCCTCATTCCCCACATGTTTGTCCCACCCCAGGAAGTGTGCCCCTTATCTGCTCAACATTCCTTCACTTGCCCCACTTCCTTTCTGGGGCTTCAACAATAGGTTGGACAGGAAGTATCAGAGCCCTATAGCTGCAGTTTGGCATCTTCGGGAAATCAATT
Source organism: Picea mariana (assembly GCA_032191745.1). Classification (NCBI taxonomy): domain Eukaryota; kingdom Viridiplantae; phylum Streptophyta; class Pinopsida; order Pinales; family Pinaceae; genus Picea; species Picea mariana. The sequence goes on from JASDQU010101111.1 coordinate 61,586, forward strand.
CCCATCAAATCTCTCACCTAGAGAGAATTTTTTCACGGGTCTAACAACCTGCCTCTTAAATATCCCACAGGCCTGATAAACCGCTTCTTTAGTCTAGCTCCTAAGCTAACTAGGTACAGGTACATGTACATGTATGGGTACAGGTCCAGGTACAGTGATAGGAAGGTACATATATAGTTACGGATACAGGAAGGTATGAAGGACAACTGAATGAGTGAGTGAATGATAATGGAATGATTGGAAAAATGAACTAAGTCCAAACTATATGTATGCATGTTCCCAACTTGACACTTGTCATGTTGAGAGCTACTTTGGCCCACTTGTCCCCATCCTTAGAACTTAGGATAAAATAATTATCCATATTTTATAATTTAATGAATATTAATATAATATTCTTTTTTGGCTTAAGCTCCCTATCTTATCCCCTTATCCTTAACTTTTATCTGCCCCCTTTCCCTAACTAGTGGAGTTTAGTCCCCCATACTCTTTTATCATGGTTGGTCTACATGCAACGATGTATTATATTAATGATAAGACATATATAAAAATAGGCCCACTGACCTTTAGCATCTAGGTTGTTCGGCCTAATTCAACACATAACCCTCCTAGCTTATAATAACTGGCTCACCAGCCTATACAACACAACATATACACAAAGGATCTCTTACCTTAAAATCACATGCACTTAAGTTTGTTGCGTGCGGTGTCTTGGAATGTGCACACTTCATCATTTTAGTGTGCAATACATGTGCGCACTATACCATGGAAGGTGCATGCAAAATTATATAAAAAATATCACCAACTTAAGTACATTTGTATTTACATTTACAACTGGGGTTCGGCCTATGGGTATTACAATACCAGAGGTAGCGTTGCCTACCATTATTTTTTTAATCTCTGCTAAGCAATGCAGTAAGGTCATTTCACATACCGGAAAGTTCATCTTCTTTGTGATTCGTTCTCACAGTAAGTAGAAGGTATCTGCCACATGTGTGACCTCTACACAAAGCCTCTCTTTGCAGCAGAAGCAAGTGGATGGAATCATGGAAGAGTTCAAAGATATATTCTCCTCACCCACCGGGGTACCGATGCACTGCCAAGTCAAGCATCCAATCGATCTAACCCTTGGTGCACCTCTACCTAATGGACCAGTTTGTTGTTGCTTGTTGATGGAAAATGTTGAAATCAAGTGTCAGATCCAAGAGCTGCTCCAAAAGGGGCACATTCGATCCATATCCCCCCCTTGCAGAACCCTGATTATACTGGTGCAGAATAAAGACAGGACTGGGTGGATTTGCATTGATTATAGAGCATTGAACCAAATCACAGTCAGGAACCAGTACCCAATTTCCCGAATTGATGACCTTCTTGACCAAATCAAGGGGGCCAAGTTCTTCGACAAGATTGACCTAAAGTTTGGCTACCACCAAGTTCCCATCTAACCAACTGATGTATGGCAGACAACTTTCAAATCTAAAGAAGGTCTCTTCAAATGGTTGATCATGCCCTTTGGCCTAACAAACACACCAACTGTTGGGTATATGTTATATTCTTTGCATGTGTGTGTGTGAGGGCACGTCAGGTTTGAAAACTGCGTCTAATGATCCCTCTAGTAGTGCTCTTTGTGTTGTGTGTGCTTCCTAGGGGGGTCCCAATGGGGGCCAAGTATGCCCCCCACTGGTTATGCATAACGTTCGAGACAATGCCCCAGAATTGTTTTTTGGGCATTTTTTGCTATTTTTAGCGGATTTTGCTATTTTTAGCAATTTTCTAAATTAATCCCAGATTAAGGGATTAGGGTTTTGGTATCTACGAAATACCTAAAAACATTGTATATATTGTATGGTGAATGGTGAAATTCGTTATAATGAATATAAGAAAGGTTTTCCTCGGTTGAGGGTTTCCGGTATAAATCTTTGTGTACTATGTGAATGAGCCATTGATTAATTTCTATTTTTATTAAGAATATATATGCATTGCTTTACTTCGCAGGTTTAAAACTTACACCAACAAATTTCATGAGGTTGATGGATGATGTATTAATACCCTTCACCATCTCTTTTGTGGTGGTATATCTGGATGACATCCTCATCTTCAACAAAACTTGGGAGGAGCACATGTAGCATATTCAACAGGTTTTGAGCACACTGCGGAAGCACAAGCTATATGCCAACTTGGAAAAATTTTCCTTTTGCATGAACAAGGTCCAATACTTAGGCTACATTGTTGATGAACATGGGGTACATGTGTATCTCGCTAAAATCCAATTCATCTGTGACTGGCCATCCCCAAGCACACTAACCAAGCTTCAGAGCTTCTTGGGACTTGCCAACTTCTATCAAGAGTCAGTGTTGGGATTCTCCCATATTGCATGGGCCCTCATCCAAGTGACCAAGAGTGGTGGAAAGAAAAATTTCACATGGAGGAAGGAACAACAACGAGCATTTGATGATTTGAAGCATCACTTGTGCTCAACTCCAGTACTCTCCTTACCCGATCTGCAACAACCGTTCGAGATTGAGATTGATGCATTCAACTATGTTGTAGGTTCAGTTCTTACTCAACACGATCATTTGGTAGCATACCATAGTGAGACACTCTTAGATATTGTTTGAAAATACCCCACCTATGACAAGGAAATGTATTCCATTGTACAAGCCTGTTGTCAATGGAAACAATATATTATGGGAAAGGAGACAATCATCCACACTGATCAAAGCCTCTATAGTTCATTTAGACACAGGGGAAGTTGCAGAATGACCACCATCAGAAGCGATCCACATACCTGAAACAATTCCATATCAACATCAAGTATAAGGCAAGGAGCACAAATCGTGTCGTGAACTGCCTCAGTCGACCTCTCGTGGCTTCACTCACTACCATTCTCCATTCCCGTGGGCATGAGGCATCTCAGTGGCCCCAACTTTATCAACAAGATCCTGACTTTGCCACCACCTATCATCTATTGGGTATAGGCGTGAATGTCATCGATTTTAACATTCAGGATTAACTGTTATGCCATCTAGGCCACCTCCATGTTCCTTCCAAAGAGAATGCAAAGTTGATTTGGGAGGCTCATTACAGTCGGATGGCAGGACATTTTGGTGTGGACAAAACTGTGGTCATTCTATAGAAACACTTTTATTGGCCAAAACTTCGACAGGACGTCAACAAGTATATCAAATCTTGCACTGCATGTGACATTTACAAGCCATCCATAAAGAAGCAAGGCTTATACACCCCTCTTCCTACTTCCGAGCCTTGGGAATCCATATCGATGGATTACATGTATGGCCTTCCATCCACCAAGCAAGGAAATGATTTTGTATTTGTGGTGGTTAATCAGTTTTCAAAGATGGCCATTCTCACATACTGTAAGAAGAGCATCGCAGCGGCAGATACTGCCAAGATCTTATTTGAATGAGTGTGGGTCCATTTTGGGATACCACATACCATCATCTCTGATCGGGACATCATGTTCCTCATCACATTTTGGTCGAGTCTCTAGTCATTGTTGGAAACCAAGATCACTAAATCCACTACCTTTCACCCTCAAACTGATGGCCAGACAGAGGTCATCAATCAGATGATTGTGCACATCCTGTGCATGCATAACTCTAAGCATTTGCATACATGGGATGAGAGTCTTCCCTATGTTCAACACAACTACAAACAAGCTCTCTATAGCTCCACGGGGTATAGCCCATTTCAAGTGGGGTTGGGATTCCAACCCTCGAGTCCCATTGATGTTGCAGTACCTCTTGCAACCACACAGACAGAATATTCCCATGTTTAGTCTAAGGCCGAAAAAGCTACCAGATTCATTGAGCGGATTCAACACATCTGCCAACAGGTCCATGATATTTTGCATAAATCCAATGCTAAGTACAATCAATGCTGTGATCAACACTGGGTACCACACAAGTTTCATGTGGGAGACAAGGTCTGGTTACATTTGCAGAAAGAATGCCTTACATGGCCCCATTAGAATCTTTTTCCACTTTGCTATGGGACTTACACTATCACCAAGGTTGTGGGAGACAACGCTTTTGAGCTCAACACTCGTCCCTTCCTTGGCCTGCACCTAGTGTTCAATGTGGACCTCCTTCGACCATATTTTCTACCATTATTAGACACCTCAAAGATCGCAGAACAATTGACACCAACAGAGATCAAACCTCACTGCATGGAACAACCATTCACGGATTAGATAGTGGAGACACAGGTTAAGGGCACTCACTAGCAGAGGATCCAAATTTATTGAGTTATCAAGGTAGGGAAGCTCCTGTACCAAGGAAAATGGCTCACCCAGGGCCAAATTCAAAAGAAATTTCCTCACCTAATGGGGGCACTCAATGCAATGGATACCATTTCTTCCTAAGGGGGGAGGGATGATCCAGGTGGATATTGGTGGCCACCCACCTATTCTAACTGGCTCCTTTTAGTTCAACACGTTCTTCTGTAATTATTTGTAATTATGGGTTCTACACTTTTAGGGTTGTCTAAATCCCTACACAGTTGTCAAGGAGAGGTTGGTGGTTTCCCACCTAATCCAACTAACTTATTTTGGAAGTTTTTTCTGTACTTACAGGGTTGTTTTGGGGCCCTAAACAATGTTTTTTGGTTTTCCACAGTCAAATTATAGATGAAGTCAGATTTTGATGGAATAATGTGTATTTCTCGAAAATACCTTTTCAATAGGCTATCACACAACTAAAACAGAGGTCGTATGCAAAAGTTATGACCCCGGGAAGTTGAGGTACCAACTTACCCATCGAGGCCCACATAACTTTTGATGTTTCATTTGCTAGAGTTAATTTTTTGGATGTCTAGGGTTTTGGAATTCATGAGTAATGTTAAAAAGGCCTTTGGATATCCTTTGTAATCATTATGCTCAGAAAAATGTACAGAACAACCACATCTCTTCTCAGAGATATCTACCACCATTCGAGCAAGTTGTTTTCAGTTCTGCAGTTTTACAGTTTCAACCTATTTTATTTATTCAATAGAATTTATTGTTCACTAGATATATCTTTGTTCTTCATATCTCTGTGTTATTGTATTAAATATGTTATTCACTTTTTTCCGCTCATAACTCTGGATCAAATTGGGACTTCTTAATGGGGGTCACCCCTACTATTGACAAAGGGCATTGTTCCTTCATCAACAAAATTGGGACTAGAAGGAGGGATGGATGACAATCCTGCCCATGCAGAGCCATTTCGTTGAATTGGTTTAACCAACCCATGGATCCTCTCTATATCTACGTATGGGATAACCCTTTGAGTCTTCTGAGACCCATCAAGGCCATTTCAGTCGAGGCAGTTAATATCTTGTCAAACTCAAAATTTGATGGTGAAGGGCATGTCTCTGTATTCACTCATCTAAATCAGTTTAACATCACTCGAAGAAATATTAATATTTTTTCAGGACAACCAAATCTGTCGATTATTTATCCTTGCATTTGAAGGACATATTAAAGCTTGGTTTAGGGCATTGCCAGTGAAATTGATTCATAGCTTAAAAAAATTCATGGAAATATTTATTGCTTCTCATGTAGACTATGTTTATCATGAACTCTTTGATGAACTTACAGAAGTTAGTAGGATTGGAAACAAATATGTGGATGATTTCTTTAAAAGATTCATGCAGTTTTATTGTAGATTTCCTCAAAGAGACAAATCCTCATACTGATAAATATTTGATTGGTTTTCATATCTCACCTCTATTCTTGAAGGGTACGATCTAAGTAATAAAATCATCTCTCATTCACAAGAGTTAGATATGATAATGAAGGATAGGGGATACATGATATCTAATAAGTACTCTATCACGACTATGGGGGAATTCTTACCAAAAATATTAAACCCATTAGACTCGAAGTTTGAACCATCTATCATCTCCCCTTTAGAGAATCATGATTATATGTTGGTCTGTAACAAACCTCTCATTGAGGAAATCTTGTCATTTTCAGAATCTGAAGATATCCATTCTCTTTATACAAATATGTTTGGTGATAATCATCAACATCAACACCCACATGTTTACCATACAGTGCAGTCTATACATTTTTCTTACAATGGAACATTGAATGATAAACCAAAACAACAAGATTTCCAAGATTTTATTGATTAGAGACTCATTCTTATTGACAATCCATCCGAGATGCACAATGTTGAAAGTCCTTCACAATTTGAATTTTTGGAACATGTTGAATTGCAATTTGATCGCGATAACCTTGTTTTCGATGATTATTATTATTATTTTTTTTTAGATTTGAATATGCGCATCAATGTATCATCCTATGATCCTGCACAATCTGAAATTTTTTACCTTGATTCACATATGTTAATTTTAGAAGATATAAGGTATGTAGAGTATAATGATTCTTCCTATCCACGTGAAGAAATCATATCAACTACAAATCCCATCACCATACAAGTCACGAGAAACATTGAGCTGATAAAATAAATATTGTCATCTAAATATGCTCCAAAATCATATGTCAATCTTTAGGGGTATATGTATCACTCATCCTTGGATTCTATCTCAATACTCCAACACTCCTTGCATGATTTTAATGATGTTATAGGAGAAGGCTTGGAGTCATCTTTTGCTCAACGCTTCCCTCAAACTAGTAGATACCACTTCTTCTCCCAACATGCAGGTTATGTAAGATGTGAGTCCAGGGAGACTTGCTTGGATAATGAGGCACTTACTTTTCGATCAATGGTTATGTCAAGTTCTCATTATCTTTCTTTGACCTCTGGAATGAATGATGACTTGAATATTAAGACTCTCCTACAAGATACATGGCATAAAAATTTCATTTATGATTCTCATTAGGTATGCCACTCATTTACAAATTCCTTCCAACAGTCCTATGGTAGTCATCGTAAATTTTATGATGGAATTGACTCTTGGTTGGAGGAATCCTACATGTGCACATTTCTCATGAAGAATAACACTGCCAAATTTAACATGTTGGATAGATATTTTCTTAAATCAATTCTTACTATATTGTATCCCTCACTACTCCATTTTCTGCAATTGACTTTTGATGAACACATGGTTGCAGATTTGGAGTTACTCGATTAGTTGCATTAGCACTATGCTTTCACTTAGCCCTTTTTTCATCTAGTGTAGAATAGAGTAGGAATATGAATAGTGAAGTTCTTTTGCTTCCATTTATGCTTATATAGCATAGGTATTGACTTGTGTTGATTTCTGGAACAAAATCCACCAATTGTTATTAGTTTAGTTTGCAACTCAAAATGGCTTGCTTTAGTCTTAGTCTATTTTTGTGTAAAATATTTATTCTTTTCATTTGATACATTTCATTTGTTGTTTAACAAATCTTGGCTTAACTTTGGTTTTCATTCATCTTCACGAGGAAACCACGTGCATAAATTCTTGGAGAAGTTCAATTGGAAGATTCATATGTTGCAGTGGCATTCACTCTAACATTAATAGTTGAACAACTTACAATACTGAGTTGTTGAAAAAACATCTATTGCAGAATGATTTATAGCTTGGGGAAGATGGAAACCTAGTTGGAGGAATCCTGGATGAAATATTCCCATTGAATGGATCGAAGTTCCTTCGATGAATTCATTGGAGAAATGTCTCTAAAGACTTCGAGAAGGAATCATATCATTTCTTCATGTCCTTGTTGTTCATAATCCACAATGGTTGTGCAAGCCCTATTGACCAATATTTCGATGGAAATTTTTCTCACAAAAGATTCCGGACCAATGGATCGATGTGCAATATCATGGATCCATTCTCTTGGTTCTCGAAACAAAGACTAGTGAGTTAAAATCTGTTTCAAACCTTCTCAACAAGTATTTCTTTCTATAGAATTAAATTCGTCATGATGGAGCTGGTTTCAAGAATGTAAAAGGCAGATCATTGATTTGTTTGAAAAAGAAAATTTAAAATATTATACCATATTATGATCTATGTACCTTAACTCTTTTGTAATGGTATAATTGAGTAGAATCATCGAAGTGTTTGTTTCTCTATGAAGAAGATATGCCTAATACTTTCAGTACATATATTTTTTTTCTAATATTAAAAGTTGTTTTCATTTATTGGGAAAAGAAATGGTATATTTTTCCTCTAGCATGCACTTTTGGTAATAGAGCGTTAACTTTTAGTTTTCCATTGAATATATTGAGTATCTCGGAAATATGAGGGTTAAAGAGCACATACATGTAAATGTGTTGAACCTGCACATAATAGATCTAGCTAAAAAATACTACACACATTTGTAGAGAGAAATTGAGAAAGAAGAAGCAAGATAGAAATAATGGAAGAATTCTCATTAACCGTATTCCACACTCAAAGAGTGAATAATTTACAATATATATAGGATAAATTAGTAATTAATGAGCCATAGTGGTGGTCTAGATTGATCTGGACACACACCAACAGTTACAAGAGTAAACTGCCACCTAGTCTAGTCTCTTAGGCAGTTACGAGAGTGAACTGCCACCTAGCTAAGTTAACTAGTCAACTAGTCTCCAGTTAACTGACTGAACAAAGAGTAGTGAGTTGGTGATGATCCCAATGTTGCATGGTGACAAAACCAATGCAACATCTAAACTCAACTCAACTAGTCAAACTTAATTGTCAACTGAAAGAGAATATTCTCCAGGTGGAATATTCTCCCCTAAAATATAGGAGACTGGATAATGACTAATTATGACTAATAAACAAGGAATAACCTTAGGAAAAATAAATCCTAGGTGTGTGTGAAGTAACTCCAACAATACACCCAAACACTTTGATGTTATTTTTTGGCACCATAAGTTTCTAAGCATGAATATTGAGGTCAAATACTTTTCCCAATCATCTTCAGTGACATGATATGTATCGTTTCCTTGGTCCTATGATCTCGAATTGAAAAAAATGTTGTTTTATCATCATGCATTGTCCATTAAGAGGGTGAAACATAGTATTTTTCTAGATCTGGTGGTTTCCTTTAATGTTTTATGCCTACTGAAGTTTGAAGTTGTGTCCTTTGAAGCTCGTTGATTCATATTTAACCCTCTTAATCTGATTTCCCATTCTATGACAAACACACATGTTTGACAATTATAAGAATATCCAATTCAAGTAGGATAGAATAAGGTAATCCATGTAGGATAAACTAATATTATATTGAGTAAAATGTATAAGAATGAGATACAATTGCGAATGAGGGCTCATTTATATACCTACGCAGGGGTGCCCTTAATCAATAATCATGTCCTTTGAGACATGTCCTTTCATTATTAATAGTTATTATTTATTAATTATTTATTATGTTATGAATATCTATTTTATATGTATATTTATGTTCATAACACTCTTCGAATAATCAGATGCAATATATTGACTTGAACTGACTAACTGGTTTTTGTTGGTTTCCTCTTGATATGGTCTTATTTTGGTTTTCTCATGAAGTTCACTGGTCTGGTTGCCTTCATCTTGATCTTGCTAGGGGTTTTTACATTATGATGTTTTTGCTGCTTTTGGAATTTTCAACTATTAAATGTAGATACATCTGAGCCAAGTCATGAAACTCTCAACAAATCTCTTCAAGGCACTGGTCTACAAATTTTTGGGATTTATGTTGAGAAGGATCATCAAGAATGATCTTTCCAAAACCCATCCAAGTACACAAAACATAAACCATACAACATGTTGCACGTTCACTTGCATAAGTATCATCGGTTGATCTATAAATCCATGCTCAAGAAAGTTCCGAGAGAAAAATTGATACATGCAACCTTAATTTTTCATTTTTATATATGATGTGGACACATACCTCCATTTCTGATATTAAACTTGTTCGAATGCCACCATACATGATCTACAACTTGGTTCAAGGAGGTATTAAATGAAGGAGTGTTGATGGTAGAAATTTGATGAACATTTTTAGTTGGGAAAGAACACTATGAATCAAGAATAATGATCTCTAAACTTTGGGATATTGATAAACAAAATGGTTCTCAAATGCACTTCTTCAGGGAAAAAAAGATGAACATTATATCCATAGTCATTTTCTTCCTGAAAAGGAACTTCTAGCACGCGATAGACCAACATTCAAGCTAAGTCGACTCCACCTTTCTAATGGGATCTTGGAAACATGAACTAGTAAGACTCATGGTTTGATTTCATACATCCAAATAGGCATGATTCCCTATGTTTTCAAAAGCATTAACTTTGATTTAGTGTCCCATCCCATCCTGGATACAAACTTTCGACCTGGTTTATGTTGTGAAATATTTGCAAACATGTTTTTTCGGGAGGGAATTATCTTATTTGACATCGCTTTTGGCCATATTTTCTAACTGGTCTAGTAATTATGTTCGAAATTGGCTAATAAATCAATTCATGTCATTGGTCACTAGGATTAATTGGTTATATGTGTTTTTTTCTTGTGTGCAGATCCCTCTCGTGGAATTTTGTGCTCTCTTGAATAGAACGACACAACTTGAGGAAGACAAATGGCTTCAGAAAATTCAACACGATCACGAGACATGTTGTCTAGGAAGTTTATTCACAAATCTGTTTTTAAATTTTTTTCTCAATTCCCCACACATGATCTTCTTAAGTGCTTTCATTTCTGAAAAATTTAGGTTGAAATAAATATTATGCCTTGAACGGTTTGTCCATGTAGGTACAAGTGAGCAGTTGGTATCACACACTTGATTTGAATTAGTTAAGAGATGAGCATGTTACGTTGTAGGATAAGTTTTAGATATGGGAGACGTAGAGAGTGAGTGAAGATGTTGCAAGGCCAAAGAAAAGAAATCTATTTGAGAACGAATTGAAGCTCTTTCCAGCACTTACTCACTAAAGAACAAGGTTGCAAAGATGAGCTGGTATATTTTAGAAAATCATGATGAGAGATACAATTATCAGCTAGCACTGGCACTGAAGCTCATCTAAACGAAACGATATGATCATAGGATTTCACAAGGATTAGTCTTTTTAAGAGGTTGCAAAACTTATAGTTGGTCGAGATGCATGAATATCCTTAAAGTTGCTTGAAACACTTACATTCATGATCTCTTTCTCATTTTACTTTATTTTTTGATTGCATATCTTTAAATATCAATTACCCAAAGTTTCATTTTTCAATTGTATAAGGTTTTGGGTTGAGCTTGTCTTTTATCTCTGAATATGATTGCTCTCGTTCATTTCTCATAATCTTTTCCCCTAGAGGAAATTCATTCTATAATTCTTGTATGTCTTATGATCCCTGATTATATGCGATGACATACATACATCTAAACTCCGTTTTTCTTTTACAGGAAACACCTTTGTACTGGAAACAGTCTCGAATCAACTTGCATCTCTTTCCTCGCTCATGAATTGAACTAGGGGTCTTTGTTTGAACATGAATCAGAACTATTTTGGAATATTTTGACAACAATCATACCATGACTTAACATAGTAGTCATTCTTGCATGTTGGCTAGTGAGCAGATCCTATGTAACAGGGAACCATCCACATACTAAGCAACTACTCATGTGAAAGGTGAAGTGTCAAATTTTAAAAGGTTGAAAATAGAAAGGAATAACTTTATTTATCCAGGTGAAACAAATATAAAAAATAAATCTCAATAACTGGCAGTCATCCCCTATCAGGATAAAAGGCCACCACTTTCCCCATTCACTAGATGCTAAGCATACACTAAATAAACTAGGAAGGAATGGTAAAGAAAGCCTTACCAAACTAGGGGACATGCAGATATCTCTATTGGGGATATGGACACTCAATGGAAGAAGAGCAAGTTATATGACATCATGGTGACTCCATCAGGGCTATGGATGCTCATGAGCAGTGGAGC
>JASDQU010101111.1:73930-91279 GCA_032191745.1 Picea mariana
CCATACATCAACCTATACCTCAACCTGTACCATAAACAAATGCATCAACCATGCACCAAACCTGTACAAATAACCTGTCACAACAACCTGTCCAAAAAAAATATCATAACAACCTGTCTCATTCATCTTATTAACCAAATTAGATCTACTCACCAAGATCAATCACCAAGACAACTCTCAACCATATGCATAATATCACCAAGATGTGCATCAACCAAGCATATCACAACAACTCATAATCATCACCAAGATCAATATGTTCTTCTAATAATATACCAAGACAAGTATGTTAAATCATCCATAAACCATGTGTCAACAATACTACTAACAAGTACCTCCAACCATGTACCAAGTATGTACCAATCATGCATCAACTACACATCAACTATGACTCATCAATATGTACCAACATCATCAACTATACACCTCATGTATGTACCAACTCATCAACTACTTGTCTCAACCATGTACCCAACATGTACCTAAACCAAAATCCCTCATCAATTTCATCATCCAAAAATGCTCTGATCACATATACCTCAAACACTATACCACAAGTCTGTACCTCAAACCATGTGCTAGAGCATCACTATTATACAACCTTTATCTGTACCAATAAATTTAGCAACATACCTCAACCAAAAGTCCTTTTTTCTTCTTGTAGCATTATGTTGCTGCGGTTTTTCTTCCACACTTTTCCTGCAACGATTTTTTTTTTTCTGCCGCACTTTTTTTGCCACACTTTTCCTACCACACTTTTTCTTCTGTGGTTTTTTTGCCGCACTTTTTATGCTGCAATTTTTCTAATGCACTTTTCCTGCCACACTTTTCTCTATCAATAATACCTGCCCAAATAACCTTTCACACAAATATATATTCAATGCTATTCAAGTGTGATTTGAATTAGAGACCCTTGCCTCTTATTTATACTTTTATGTAGCTTCCTCAAGGGGTTACCTTCTAACCATCTTAACCCACTTTCCTTATTTTAGGGTTAACCCACTTATAACCACTTGTCCACTTAACTTAACCACTTTTCATAATTAGTAAGTTCTCCATTAACTTTATTATTTAAATAATTTTTTGCATCCTCTTTGACTTATAATACACTCATCACTTCACTTTATTATTTAAATAATTTTTTCTTTGCAATCACTTTGACTACTTTGACCTCTTGGGGATTCTAGATGACTCATGAGGGTTCTCCAACTTCACATGGCCATAAATTTCTAACTGTGAGGAGTTATGTGACATTCCACGTACCACCGGAAATGGCATGACATGTATTATCCATCTAGAATAATTTTACCTGCAAATATATCAAAACTCATACCATTATCCATAAAAAAAACTTGGGTCCATTACCCAAACCTTTGTGCTACCGTAATTCTCTACTGTACTTTCTTCAAGGGTTGACATCAATGCCAACCAACCCAATTAATCAAAAATCTCCCCCTTTGGCATTGATGGAAACACTCTGATGCAATACTAAAGTCATGTCATGCAATACTGAAGTCATATCACTCATGCTCTTCCTGTGACCATCGCTCCCCCTGAAACCATGTCTATGTTCTCTGCATCTGATAAATCTCTCCCCCTTTGTCATCAATGGAAAAGGTATATTTCCATCTGGGGCTGCTCCCCCTAACTGAACTGTCCTTGGGGATACTCCCCATGGCTGAACTCTTCCTGAAACTGATCTCCTGACCTGAACTAACCTCTTTATGGTGCTTCCTCATGTAAATCTAAGACATATAAGATAAGTGTTCAAAAGAATTCATTTTGGAGTAGAAATTACTTCGAGTCTCTGGCAAAGATACTCAAAGGCCTCCCGTGGAAGCAGTTTTGTAAATATGTATGTCACTTGTTCTTTTGTGCCCACATATTCAACTCTCATGTTCTTCCCTGCAACCTTTTCTTGTAGAAAGTGATACTTGATTGGAATGTGCTTCATCTTGGAGTGCATCACCGGGTTGTTTGAGATACTGATGGAGCTTGTATTATCACAATAGATTGGAATGGGCTCATCATACTCAACCTGTATATCTGCCAGAGTTTCTTTCATCCATAGAACCTGTGTACAACATCTTGTTGTTGCAATATACTCTTCTTCGGTTGTAGATAAAGATATCGATGATTGTTTCATGCTTATCCAAGATACTAAACACTAACCCAAGTATAATGCTACTCCACTGGTGCTTCGTCGGTCATCAATGCAACCTGCCCAATCTACATCTGTGTAGGCAATAATTGATAGACCCTTTCCTTTTGGATACCATAATCCAAAGTCTTATGTTCCTTTGAGAAATATGAAAATACTCTTCACTGCTAAGACATGTGATTTCTTTGGTGTTGCTTGAAATCGTGAAACCTGTCCAACTACCTGCATTACATCTGGTCTAGATGTTGTCACATATAGTAAGCTACCAATCATTGACATGTATTGCCTCTAGTGTGTAGACTTTGAATCATCATCTTTTCTCAACTTGCAATTGGTTTGCATAGGAGTGGTAACTAGTTTGTAATCTTCCATTCTGAACCTCTTTAGCATTTCTTTGATATACTTAGTTTGAGAAATAAAAATTCCTTGGTTGCTTTGACGTATCTGAAGACCCAAAAAGAAGGATAGTTCTCCAAGTAATAACATTTCAAATTCATTATGCATATCCTTTGCAAATTTCTGGCTTAACCTGTCATCAGTACTTCCAAAAATAATATCATCAATATAAACTTCAATTAATAAAATATCATCTTGAGTTACCTTGATGTAGAGGTTGTTGTCTGCACTTCCTTTTCTGAACCTTGCACGTTGTATATATTTATCCAGTCTAGAGTACCATGCTCTAGGAACCAACTGTTCAATGTAGACTTCTACTTCAAGTTCCCCATTCAGAAAATATGATTTCATGTCCACATCTGTCCATATTGTTCAAGACTATGCTACACAATTGTCCATAATTTTGACTCATATGTCACTGTACTATCATGAAGTACTACTACAACTAATTAATCTATCATATTGTGCTTATGCTAACTGAATTCACTGAATCTATCTACTCAAATTATGCAAGTTGCTCAAAGGATGGTTCTTTGGTCTGTCACAGCTATCCCATAGACTCCCCCTATCTAATATTCATGTTACTTGGGATTTTCTAAGCCGGATGGCTCAGAACAATTTTTGCTATGATGTTTATTCATCATCATCTTCATTGGTAGATTCATCATCTCTCTGAGCTCTGACTTATTTCTTTATGTCTGTGGATTCATCTTTCACTAAAATGTTTGAAAGCACAATCTCTTGAACCTGTTCCTTATTTACCTATCCTTATTTTCTTTCAGTTGTTTTCCAAACCTTTCGGTATCTGACATATTTCTTTTTCTTTGTATTGTTTTCTTCATCTCGTTTTATTTCCAATATTGTGATCTCTGGGACTTGGTCTTTTTTCACCTGTTCTTTGTGTTTTCTTATCCATACTTTCTCACATCTGATATCAATGTTCTCTCTCATGGAAGTATTGATCATGCTTCTACAATCACTAGTTATGTGTCCATAGTTATGACATCTGCAACATTCAATTTTACGTGGGGCCACATAGACATTTCTTACTTAAACATTTCTTTTATAATCCTTGCAATCCGCAACCTTATGTCCAAAGTAAGCACATTAAAAAAAATGACCATAAAATAAATTTGCATACCTGGGAGTGAATGATCTTCTTTTTGGTGTAGTCCTTCTGAAATTTTGCCTTGACTAATCCTGATCATGATTGAAGCTTCTTTGTGTCTTGAATATGGATGGTCTTCTTGAAGATGTATCTTCAATAGTTTTCTTAGATTATGGTTGACCATGATTCCTTCCTTTGAGTACTTCTGCATAACTCTTTCTATTTTCTTTATTCTTCTTTTCTAGCACCCTAGAGTGCTTCTCTTCATTCTCTATAACTTATGTGGATGTTTCTGTCTCTTCAACATTCTTGTTAAGCTTGACGGTTTTACTTCTCAATGTGACAACTTTTTCTTCAAGCTTCTCAACCTCTTCTTCTTTCTTCATTATCTGAGACTTCATGACTTCTTTTATTCTTTTCGCTTCTTCAAGCTGGATTTTTAATGTGATTATTTATTCTTCAAGTCCTTTATCTTCTTGACCAAACTCTACCTCAAGCCGATTTAGATCGTTAGTTCTTTCCTTAAGATGATCTGTCAATATCTTCTCTCTCTCATTTTTGCTTCTTCCTTTTGTGCTGCTATGTTGGCTTCCAAACACTGCTACTAATATTCAAGATTTTCTTCAATCTTTTTGGCTTCTTCTATATGAGTTCTTAAGTTCTCGATGACCTGTTGGGCTTCTTAAAAAAATGTGAACACTTTCCTTTTGTTTCATCAACTCTTTCTTGAGTGACTTATTTTCTTCTCTTAGTTCATCTAAAGCACTAATCAATTATGCTTTTGTTGAGCACTCAACACACCCTAAAAGTCTATGTAAAATCTCACTTTTTGGGTACCACTTGATCTTTTGGCATTGTCTGATATGGAAAATGTGTCCTTTGCTTATCATTTTTGTTTCTCATTAATTCTTTAAAATATTGCTTGGACATGTGAAAAATCATTAACTTAAAAGACGAATATCTAAATTAAAGAAATAATAGTCAAAGTTTTCCTGGACACACTTAAGGATTTCAGCATCGAGAAGGATTAAACGTGAAAGAAAATGCTATAGAGAATCAAAGTTGTTGAGCCCCGATCTTCGTCAACATCGGTAGAAGCGAAATTTATTTTTGCGACAAGCACCACCAAGAGTATCGTCGATGACTGATTAATTTGGCATTGGCGAAAGGTTAGGGAATAAACATTGAATGAAAGATGAAATAATAATCGCCGACCTCCGAGACGTTTTCGACGTCAGAAGTATTTCAGGAGGATACCGACGGAAACATGCATGAGGATATTGTTGATTCCCAATCTACCCACTAACTGGACGACGCGATGGGACTTTTTTTCTCTGAGATACGCTAGATATGACGCATTTAAAGGTTAATCAATTCCAGAATCTCGCACTAATTTCTAATTCGTGCACGAATCAAAGGACCGTTGGGACCTGCCAATACAATGCTTCCCCCCGCCCTGCGCCTCCACCGTCAACCCACGTAGAATTTATTTACAGAGTTTTGGTGGTAGATTTTTTTGAATTTCACCCGTTACTCATATTAATTGGTTGATACGACTGGTAGGATCTCTCCCGCTATATTCTCTAAGTCATTGAAAACAGGGTTATTATATGCACGAAGGAATCCAGATCATCCAGCGGAGCGAAACGAGCAGTCTGCGGATAACTTCCAAGGTCCAGTGAGTATAAAAACAACAGTTTAGCAAGTGTTACAGGTATGTACCATTCTATGTATGTTTCATGCTTCGTTTCATACGCTTTATCCAATGTCACCTTGCACACCTGCCTGAAGATTGTTTCTAATTGCAGGAAATATGCCTCCGAAGAAACCCACAACCAGGAAATCCCCAAGAGCTCCAAAGATACAGGAACCAGAGGTGGGAGAATGTTCCTCCCTAGTGGGGGCGAGACAATTGGAATTCACTCCAAAACTGGTGCCCATCATCAAAACCGCCACCAAGAAAGCTTTTGATCAACCCCTGACCTTTGGAGACATAGAGGCGAACATTGGGACCAAGACAGTATTCCTACATTGGGAATAACTTTTCAAGAAGATTAAGTGGGAAGAACTCCCCGAATATACTTCGCACAACGATCCTGATACGAGAAGACTTGACGATGAATTCCTCCTAAATGTCTGAAAGGCATATCTACACATGGTGGCAAGCATAAATCTGGTATTTCCCTGCATTGAACTCCTGAAATGGCTTATTGATCACACTGACACACAAAAATGTTTGATTAACGATGAAAACAATTGGTGTGTCGATGTTTTCCTTCCATTAGAAGTGCAGAATTATTACAAGATCAGAGAGCCAAAAGAGCGATTGAATACTGATTTTGTTTTGAGCTTCTATGAGAAGCATGATACCAGTAAGGCGATGGCTTCCTGGTGGAGAGAGGATAAAAAATTCACCAATCGGACCTCCGAATGGTACTCGATGACCAAGCTTAGAGGGCCTTACATCTATCTAATGGCTCTCCTCTATAGATTGCATGGGGAAAAATATTGCTCCAGGTTTTCAGAAGCTTGGATGCCTCTAGCATATACCGTGGCCATTTCTGGAATAGGTTTCAACTAGGGTGCAATCATCTCCAAATAGCTGAGCACTTGCATATGACAAGCTCAAACCCCGAAAGAGGGAGAAACCCCATCCTTTTACATGAAATCTTATCTTTTGGACGTTGTCTGTGCCAGAAATGATTTCACTGGAATGAACTTAAACTGGTACACCTCAGAGCTCCCAGTCCATGTTTATTTTGGCATCCTCTGGGAGAAAAATTACAAGAAATATTATTCTCTCATCTGCGACCAGTTTATCACACACATTTACTTGTTTCTATTCAAAAGGGAATGTCCAAGGCTGCTAGACATAGCCAAAAAGATTATATCGAAGGTTGGCCACTAGTATCTGGATGAGTGCAACACCTACATCAGGTTTTTCAGCGCCATAAAAGCGCCTCATCTACTACTTGTCTATGTCCCTGACCGACTAATAGTAGGGGAAATATGTTATCAAACCATCCTGCAAGGGTACAATGCTACTCTGGTAAAGGATAAGAAGCGAGCCTTCATACCTTATGGGTTTCATGTTGGTTTCTACATGGTGAAAGACACAGCTCAGGCCAAGCAAGAAGGGTTAAGCCAATCAGAGTTTTGATTCCAGGCTGGCCGCTTTCGCAAGCATGACCCTAAAGGTTTAGTTTCAAAGCATGTGTCCCAAGTATCTTCCTGCTGGCCATATGCCCATGACAGATTTGAAGATCTGAAAATTCTCAAGACTAGAAAGAAGTGGTTGCAAGGATGGAAGACCCCAAGGCAACCAGATTCAAGGCTCTGAGCTGGGATGAGCAAGCATTAGTCCTTGAAAAAACAGTTCAGGAGACCATCAAGACCATAGAATAAATGGCCTCAGTAGAAGTGGTGGTATTACACAAGGGAGTCACTGGAGCAGTGGAGATTGCCCAGGTAGCCCCGATACTAGACATAGATCTTTTCGAGGTTCAAAATTTGCAGGGGATGGGGGGAATCATATATCAACAGGCCTAGCGGCTAATGAAGTAGATGCAGGAGAAACCAGAGCTCATCGTAGTGCCAAAATGTCTGACTGAAAGTCTAGAAGAAATCCCAGCAGGGACGAGCAGCTCTGATTCCATAAACCCTGGTAATAAAAAAGGGTCTAATAACCTTGATTCCAGAAGGCCATTGGTCAGACTGCCAGCAGGTGCAACGATTCAACCAAAGGCGGGATAAGTATCATTTGGAGCAAGCGTGCCTAATCCTTTGAGGGAATTTATAAATATATATAGCAATGATGAGAGCCCAGAGATGTCTCTCAGGACCCCTTTGCAGATCCAAGAAGAAAAGGGACCTGAGAAGGCTAATTTTCCTGATCTCGTGGTCCAGATCCAGGAAATCCCATGAAAGGAAAAAGAAACCGAAAATGTTCCCGACACAAAGAACCCCGAAGCGTCGGAGACCTAAGCCGATGACTCCACGGGTAAGTCGGAACTGGACGAGCCAAAAGGAGGATCCCCACAAAAGGAAGTCAACGATTCAATTTCCCATGAGCAACTGAGTATCGGGTCTTTTCCTGACTTCTCTTTTTCGCTTGATACTCATATCCCCGATAAGAAATAGGCAAGGGTTGAGCCCTCAGAGTATAACAAGAAAGTTCAAGAACATGATCTGGAACAAGTATACACCACTAGAAATCAGAGAAACACACTTACATGGGGTGACCAACAGATTCTCGAACTAGTGGACGAGGTGGCCGATATCTATGCAATCTATTATGATCGAAAGAAGAGGGCCATCATCCAAAGAACCATGAAGAAAAGGAGAATCATGTTGGATCTCTCTGTCCTCATAACCATAGAGGAGGATTTGATAAACACAGAAAATTCCAGAACATCCGAGCTCATCGACGCGGGGATGGTGATTTCGGATGCCACTCTGGATAGAGCTAAGTGGGATGACAAAAGAGTTGGCTCCCACCCTGAAGGAGCTAGAGCATTTGCTCCATTTGGATGAATAGTATAAGGGCACCACTCAAACCGCAGTTTATCTGAGAACGAGTTCAAAGTGGATTACAACAGGTTCACACACAAGCGACACCTATTCAATGTGAAGGTAGCTGAGCTCCAGGAAGACACTCTCATGGAACTTGAAACATGCAAGGATATGGAACGATGGCATGAAAGGGCGCAATAATCTGTAGAAAAACTCGAATACATTGATGCAGTCCAACAGGGTCGAGATAAAGAAGAACATGACATCTGAATGTTGGGAAAAAAAAATCTTGATCGTATGAAGCGATCGACCGAGTACTCGGCTAAGATGTCCCAAGAACCACATAGAGAAATTCAAAAGAAATGGGAAAAATGCGAGAAGCATTGGGGTAAAATCAATGAAGCAATGAAGGATATAGGACTCCCCGAGTTTAGCGACCCCGACAACTTCATCGACTTATGCAACATAGTCAGATCACATGCCAAGCAAGACTCACTATGGGTTGAAGAACTAGCCAAGGTGACCGATACGTCACCAGAATAAGTGTAAATATTTATGGAACATCCAATGAAGGTTCAAACCGTGCTGCAACATTTAAACACCAGTCTAGTGAAGTATCGAGTGCATGCGGTGGAGACCAAAGGATTCTACATGAATTTGATGGAACAATGATTTCCATGGGCTCAAACCTATGAAAAATTGTTTATCAGTTGGTCCGAGTATGAGCAAATTCATCCTTTCAAAGAAATATCTTGAGTTGGCTGTTAAAGAAGCTGTAAAAATATGATGCCACATGGCGTATTTTGCTTTGCTTAAATTTCACTTAGCCATTGTTTTCAGTTGAAATTTAGATTATAAATAAGGACATCGACCAATTAGTTAGGGGTCGATGGTTGTGGAAAGAAATCTTTCTTTCTGGTTGTTAAGAATTATTTTGAAGCTTCTTTGAATTGAGAAGTCCTTCTGGACAAAAGACAAGTTATTTTCATCAACTGCATGTGTGATTGGACGTGGAGAAGAACTATTTCCTATCCTGTTTCATGAATGATGTTGTAATGAGTAAGAGAAATTAATTTTATTGTCAAGTTATTTGGTGCAATGTTTTGTTGTTATTTGATTTAATGATGAAGATGAATCGTTGTGTTATTATGTGATGAATGGTCCTGGTAGATGAATTATTTTGCTTGTCATTATCTCATTGCATATGTGTTTTCTTTCTGGTAGTTAGTATCTCAAATAGTAATTGGATGCTCACATGGTTAATGTATTATTACTAGGCCTATGGTATAAAATTGTCGTCTGCATGCTTGAGCAGCGGGTTATCCCAAGTTCAACCTCTTCCCCTTAGTTAAGCTTAATTCCATTTTTGTTGTCAAGTTGGTTTATACAAGCTTACATCTCATATCAGTCCCACCCAAGAGAAAATATACAAAAGAGAATAGTCCAAACTGAAGGAAGAGCCTTCACAAGAAAACATAAATCCCATCTCTAATTTGGTCGGATCGCAAGATCTGGAGAACCATTCCACTATTAAATGTTGCAAAGTCTAATTGGGCCTTGGTGGCGGGTTTGGTTCCTACTATTGAGTCAAGGGATTTAAGACCCATCAACGGAATTGGTGCTAGAAGGAGGGCCTGAGAATGAATGGCTGGATATATATTCTACAGAGTATTTCAAACAACCTATAGATTCAAAATAGCCCACATGCATGGCTAGTCATTCCCAAGACAACCCACACACTCTGAGTACTCCTAGAATGAGTAACTCACCTCAGCCCGAGGAAGAACCTTTTCACCCTGAAATACCTTACGCTCTTCCTCATGAGGAAGTAAATCAATTCAGAAGGATCGCAAGAGCCTACGCTTGACAGATCAGTGTGTTGTCCTTAGCTCCCATACTCCCTCGAAGAAAAAAACAAAGAAGATCAGTGGTTAGTAATCCCGGTGAGGTTTTCGTACACTCAGTAGAAGACTTAATATATTTCTCCATTAACGAAATCCAAGAACCTCTTTATTTGATACCCGGAACACCAACCGATGACATCTCTGAATCAGACAATTTTTCGGAAGAAGAAGAGTTTAACTCGGAGTCTGAAGATATGGAAGGCAACAATGACCATAATGATCAAAGGGGGAACCCGCCTCTGAACAATCAACCCCTGTTAGCCAGAGACGCTTTGGCCCTCCCAGGACCAGTTCATAACCTTCCTTGTTATCCAAAGAAGTTGCTTCCCAAGTTCGATCCTGAAACCTCTGGATTGCCTGAAGATCATATCAATAAATTTATACTAGTGATCAGGCTTATGAACATCCAACATGAAGACGTAGTATGCATAATTTTCCCCTATACATTTGAAAATTTGGCTTCCACATGGTACTTCAACCTGCCGATAGGATCTATAACTAGCTGGACAAAGTTCCAGAAATATTTTCTAGACAAATTTGCCGAAGAAACTAATATAGGAGCTCTGATGGTCGAGTTGTTCACTGCCACCATGAGTTTGAAAGAAAGGGTCAAAGACCTCAATCAAACATTCATGACTATCTTGAACAAGCTCCAGCTCGAAGCTAAGCCAACTCAGGAATTGCAAATCGAAGTTTATGCTAATGCTCTCCCATCTTCCATTTCCATGTTCATAAAAAGGGTTGCTAAACGAACCCTAGCTGATAATTTCGAAGAAGAAAAAACGATAGAATTCCAGATGAAAAGGTGTAAATAAGGCCAGGTTTCATTAGTTAAGAGAGAAGCTCAACCTCCCCCCAGGAGAGGACTCATTTTGACTAGACCGTCGGGGAAACAAGTAGAACAGACTCCCAACAAACGTAATGGAGATATAGAATATATACAATGCATGGTTAATAAACTATCAAACAAGATCATAGACATGAGGAGAAACGCAGGGGCAGGAAACCAAATCTAGAGGCCCTACAAGACTTTCTTTAAAAGGAACCCATTGTTCAAGGCGATTGATCCTCCCCCAACCAACTTAAATATCGATCTAGGGAATGTGGCATATGATTCTTTCTGTACGTATCACCAAGAAAACCACTCCAAAAGAGACTGCCCTCAATGGGTGCACGCCATGAATTTGATGGCCAATCGGTTTCTAGATGAAGTCTCCTCAACGGAATGATCGAGCAGTTTAGTTATGAATATTTCCGACCAAGAATAGGTTGATCCACCACAAGATACAACCATGCTAATATGGGATCCCAACCTGATCATGCCTTCTGACAACCTGTTTGAGTCTCAAGAACCACCCGTAGAGGTATCAGTGGTGCAAGCACGCAGTAAAGGTCCACCTGTCTCAAAAGACATCACTGCTACCCAAACTTCGAGAGATAAGACATCCCCCGATCACCCAAAAACACCTTTGGCTCCCAGTAGGAAACCTATAAGCATCCATACCCGAGAATCACCCAAACTCGATTACAATGTAGTTGAAGATTTAAAGAATTTAAGGGCGAACATATTAGTCATGGACCTGTGAAAAATCCCTCAGCAAAAGGACTTCCTGCTACAAGCTTTTAACTCAGTATAAGATCCTATGACTAGCAATGGTTAGGAAATAAATCTAGCTTCCACAGACCCAGTGAATAAACCAACCATGAATACTTATTCGGAAGATAAGAAAGGGAAGCCTTTTGTCCCACCTTTCCTCTTAACGTTCGAAGTTTTCAACATGAACCTCCATAATTGTTTTGGTAGATTCAGGAGCATCTTCCAACGTTATGCCCTTGTCAATTTGCAGAAAATTAAATTCCATTCCTCTACAGAGCGACAAACACGTGATACAACTAGACAGGACCCAAGTCAAAGTCATGGGGGAACTCAGGGATGTAATGATCAGAATAGAGACACATCCTAAATTTGTGCAACTGATTAACATCATCGTGGTAGACATCCCAGATGCCTATGGATTATTACTAAGTCGAGATTGGTTTGAGAAGTTAAATGGGTACTTTAGGACAGACTGGGCACACCTTTGGCTACCACTGAAGGGATACAAGAATATCATCAAAATCGATAGGGAGAGATATTTGAAACATATGGTCATTGATCTAGAAACCCGGAATGAACCCTCATCTATAGATTTTTCCGTGATGGGCAATTATTCCTGCAATTCCCACTTCAGAAACTTTTCTCCTCTCTTATCTGATGTCCCCCTCACTCAAAACTCTGAAATGGTTTTTCAAGAGAAATTGCCAATACTGATAGAAGACACCCTCCTCTGCCAAGACCCTGCATTATAAGTTATAGAACAAGAGATAGGAAAAAAAAGAAATAAGCAAGAAGAAGAGGGTGATTGTCGTTCACAAGTTTGGACCATATACTTTGATGGATCTAAATCACAGAAGGGATCGGGCGCAGGGTGCATCCTCATTGATCCAAAAGGTAAGCGTTATTTCTTGTCCTATAGAATAGAATTCGAATGCACCAATAAAACCGCCAAGTATGAAGCTCTAGTACAAGGGTTAAAGAAAGCCATAGACTTGAACGTCAAAGAATTGAATGTTTTCGGGGACTCAGAGATTATCGTTAGACAAGTAAGGAATACTATACATTTCAATTCCCCACACCTAAAGAATTATCAATAGGAAGTGCATAGGTTAATGGAGCATTTTGAAGCTTTCAATATCACTGCGATCCCCAGAGCAAAGAACATCCTTGTTGATTCCCTGGCCACAATGGTTCCGAGGCTGTCACCTCTAGAGGACTATGAAGCCTCCTGGTTCACTGTGGAACTACTCTACAAACCATCAAAGTCTAACAATATATCTAATTGGAAGGTCTTTGAAGGAGGTGAACAGATCATAAACTTCCCGACTAACTAAGACAATTTCCAAGATTTATCCATTGACGATGAGGTATTCTAGGAGAAAGCGATAGAAATTGATCCTCGAATAGGCCAGCCTATTCACAGATCAAAATCTCACACCATCCCAAAGGGGATAGCTAATCTAGAAAGTCTGTTTGACCTGAAAGAACGCTTTAGGGGGCCTAAGAACACTAAGACCAATAGCTCTTGTCCCCTGCATGAAACTATAAATCTCGGAACCCCAGAAAATCCAAAGAATGTGAATCTCGGCAAGACCATATCTAAAGAGGAAAGAAAGGCTTATCTCAAATGGTTAAGATGATATCAATATGTCTTCGCATGATCCTACCAAGATCTGAAAACCTATGACACCCGGATCATTCAACACACTATACTGTTGAAACCTGAGGTGAAACCTTTCCAACAGAAGTTCTGAAAGTATCACCCATCCCTAGAGCCTCTCATGTATCATGAATTAAAGAAACTTTTAGATGCCAAGATTATTTTTCAGGTCAGGAATTCCACTTGGGTAGCAAATATGGTTCCTATGAGGAAAAAGTCTGGATAAATTTGCTTATGCGTAGATTTTAGAAATATCAACAAAGCTTCAGAAAATGACAACTACCCAGTCTCGCCAATGGAGCAACTCCTGGAGACCGTGTTTGGCTCGTAGATATTCTCCCTACTGGACAGTTTCTCAGGTTACCACCAAGTCCTGGTTTCGGAGAAGGATCGTTTAAAAACTACTTTCCGAACCAAGTGGGGAATCTTCGCTTATAAATGCATGCCTTTTGGGTTAATCAACGCAGGAGAGACCTTCAAAAGGGCCATGGACGTAGCATTTAGGGGACTAATCAAAAAGTGTGTGGTAGTGTATCTATACGGCTTAACAATGTATTCAAAGAACAAAGAAGAACACATCCAACACTTAACTCAAATTTTTGAAAGGTGTAGGAAATACGATATATCCTTAAATCCAAAGAAAACCATTTTCGATGTCGAGGAAGGTATGTTGTTAGGTCATATTATATCCCAAGCAGGTATTCACATATACCCATAAAGGATTAAAGCCATAGCTCAACTTCCATTTCCCCATAACAAGAAAGCTATGCAATCCTTTTTCGGGAAAATAAATTTTGTGAGGAAATTCACCCCCAATTTCGCGGAAATCATCAAACCCTTACAAAAGATGATTCACAAAGATGTCGAATTTAAGTGGTATGATGAACGAAAGGATGCTTTCAACAATATTAAAATTGCCATATCCCGGGCCCCTGTGCTACGAAGTCTCAATTTCAATAGGGATTTCTTCCTCTATACTTTCGCCTCTGACCAGTCATTAGCTGCAGTATTGAATCAAAAGGATGATGACAATGAAGCTCTGGTGTCATTCATGAGCACTAATATCCAAGGAGTCGAGCTTAACTATCCTTTTGTTGACAAACAAGCCTATGTGATATACAAGGCAATAAAACACTTCAGGTCTTACATCCTCAAAAACCACACCAAAGTGATTGTGCCTCACCCTGCAGTCTAATCCTTGTTTACTCAGCAAGAGATGGGGGAAAGAAGAGGGAACTAGATGGAAGTAGTCCAAGAATTTGATCTAGATATAAAACCTGCCAAACTTGTTAACGGGCAAGGGTTGTGCAAACTTGCAGCTGAAGCCCAAGACCAAGCAAATCAAGATTTCGGATGGGAGAATGAAATGGAATTATGGTGTGGTGAAGCCTCATACATTTCCCTAAGGCCTAAGTCTTGGTATAAGAATCTGACCTACCTCCTACACCATGGGGCTAGCCCAGGAAATCTCAACCCCATCGAAAGGAGAGCTCTTAGGTTAAAATATGCACAATATCGCCTCATAAATTTGGTACTCTTCCGGATTAATTATGATGGAGTACTCTTAAGATGTCTCGAACATGAATATGCAGACAAAGTCTTGAAGGAACTCCATGATGGCCCTGCCGGTGGGAATTTCGCAGGAAACACCACCTCTCATAAGATACTGAGAGTGGCTTATTATTGGCCCACCTTGTTCAAAGATGCCCATACCTATGCCAGAAACTATAAAACTTGTCAAGTAAGCATCGAGAGGAAGAAGAGAGCGGAAATCCCACTCCAGTCGGTGATTGTCTCTAGGAATTATTAGCAATGGGGGTTAGATATCATAGGATAAATCACACCAAGCTCTTCATAACAACACAAGTACATTCTGACTGCCACTGATTACTTCACAAAATGGGCAGAGGCTATCCCTTTGACTCATGTAAACGAAAAAGTGGTGATCCAATTCATAGAGAAACAACTAATAACAAGGTTTGGTGTCCCTTCTGTCCTAGTTTTTGATAATGCAACTTATTTCTCTTCAACCCGACTGATGGAGTTTTCTTTGGACAAAGGAATCATGTAACACACCCACTATGGGAACTAATATTTTTTTCGGCTTTTTACTTCTTTTCACTGAGGAACAAAATCCCCAAATTCCTATGGGGCCTGATGCAAACCCTACCATCCCTTATCCTTACCCATGTGATTGTTAGCTATGACCACAGGCCTTACCAAAGAGGTGCTTTTGACTTTCACGATTCAGGAAATCACGATGCATGTGTTCCCCTACTCTCTTGTCTCTCAAAGTGCCGAAATCTGAAAGGAACCAACATTTTGTCACATCTAATAGTGCCTCAGATTAAAACCTGGCATCCCACCTTTTGGAGTTTCACGTACCGGTTTTTTGCAGTAGAGGAGGACGAGGGGTTCATACCCTTCGGTTTTCCGGGTGCCGAAACACCAAAAACCAAATCTACATGCGTTAAGCCATATCGAGATTTCACAAGTCAGGAATTCGGGACTGGCATGTACCAGGGACTTGCTTCTAGATATCCCGGGTGTCGAAATACCAAGACATCAAGACTTATCTGCGCTATTATTATTTCAGGGTTTTGCAAGTCGGGGTTTCGCGATATGTGCAGACAGGAGGTCTTGCACTTAGGTTTCCCAGGAGCCGAAACTCCTAAGCCTGTATTCATCGCTAAGCTCATTTCGGGGTTTCACAAATCGGGACTTCGAGACTGGCGAGTACAAGGGAACTGACCCTTGGGTTTCCCAGGTGCCGAAACACCGAAACATGCAAACTCTAGACACACTATGCCATTTCGGGGTTTCACAAGTCAGGATTTCGGGACTGGTGAGTACAAGAGACTTGCCTTTAGATATCCCAGGTGCCGAAACACGGAAGCACCGTATCTCATCCGCGCTATTATCATTTCGAGGTCTCGCAAGTTGGGATTTCAGGACTGGCAAGTACAAGAGACTTTCCCTTAGATATATTGAGTGCCAAAACACCGAAACACCGTGTCTCATCTACGCTATTATCATTTCGGGGTCTCGCAAGTTAGGATTTTGGTATTGGCAAGTACAAGAGACTTGCCCTTAGATATCTCAGGTGTCGAAACACTAAAACATCAAGACTCTAATCACACTACACTATTCTAGGGTTTTGCAAGTCGGGATTTCAGGACTGGCGAGTACAAGGAAACTGACCCTTGGGTTTCCTAGTTGCCGAAACACCGAAACACCAAGACTTATCCATGCTAGACCTTTTTGGGGTTTTAAACTTCAGGATTTCGTGATTGGAAAGTACAAGGGAACTTACCCTTGGATTTATTGTGTACCGAGACACCAAAAGACCAAACTCTGAGGGAACCATTCTTGCTGGTGCAAGGTCTCCAGACTTAGGCCATAAAATCCTTCAACGGATTCTTGGGTAATTTTCACCAGGCTTGGGGACATGACTGAAATCCATTCTTAACTTATCGAGCTATGAACTCTGTGACAGGGGCGAGGTAAGCTTAGATATTTACTTAAATGGTAGTTCTTTCAAGGAACTCACTCCGTCTCTGGAATAGTGAGGGAACCTTCCGAGAAGGAGGTGCCTTTGGGGAAATCCAACCAAGACATCGCGTGAGTCAAGTAAATGGGACAGATCTCCCAAGAATGGACTCAGAATCTAAACTTGTTCAATGTATATATATACATATATATAAATGAACCGAATATGGCCATACAAGTATAAGCATGCATCTGCATTTTCCAATCAAACACACCAGGCAAACACTTCTATACAAAAACCATTCATGAGTGTACAACCATAAGCATCCATTTCAGGAACATTCAATTTGAAATACAGGACATAATTACTTATTAGAAAACACCAGGTGTAATGCAACTCCTGAGAGGGGTGCTCGTTTCCACCCAACCATAGCCTCATCGACTCCAAATGGATTTACCACTAGCCACCCCTGAGCTAGACCACGATGCTTGAGACTCGGTCTCTTACTTCCCACTTGTCGG
>JASDQU010101111.1:104741-117975 GCA_032191745.1 Picea mariana
TCTTTGCAAACACTTTGACTACTTTGGCCTTTTGGGGCTTCTAGATGACTCATGATGGTTCTCCAACTTCACATGGCCATAACTCTCTAACCTTGAGGAGTTATGTGACATTCCACATACCACCGGAAATGGCATGACATGTACTATCCATCTAGAATAGTTTTACCTGCAAATATATCAAAACTCATACTGTTATCCATCAAACAAACTTGGGTCCATTACCCAAACCTTTGTGCTACTGTAATTTGCTACCGAAATTTCTTCAAGGGTTGACATCAATGACAACCAACCCAATTAATCAACACTTCAGTGGTGCACCAAAGAAGTTCACATGGTTTTCCCTGACACACACAAACTGACACCATTTTACTTCCTCTCATCTTTGTCGGTACATCACGCACCAGAAAATTTCATCTCATCTTCATGTATACATCACTTATAAACGATGTTCCTCTCATATTCACTAATACATCACTTATCATCAAAGTTCATTTCTTTCTCTCAGATACACAATGTATTGGCGAGGCTCCTCTCTCTCTCTCTCTCCAATACATTGCTTATCGGAAAGTTTTTGTCTTATGTTGTTGATGTGCCTACAGAAAATATGTTGACAGCTCATAAACACTAAGCATATAGACAATGATATTCTTTTCCTCGTCAACATAAACCTTGTCAACAAGACACACCTTCATATTGAGACCTCTCCTATTCTCCTCTAGCTTAGATTCTTCCCGTTGCGCCCATCAGTGAAGTTCCTATCATTTTCGATGATGATTAATCTTTCCATGCCTAGATGGAAAATTAATGATTGATTTCCTACCTCTCTTGATGTACTTCATATTGCAGTCATGATTAAGTTTGTCTTTGTTGCCGACAACTTTCATTGTGCATACCATACCATCGTTTTTACTTTGCGCTTCTTGATTTTATGACTAACCATGATCATGAAAGTGTCATCTATCATCAAGTTGGTTAAATGAAAAATCTATAAGACTTATGTTGTCTCTGAATTGCATCTTAGAAGTAAATTGGTCCTCCCAACTCCTAAACAAGGTCAGATGATCCAAACATTAGTTGGTTATTTTCAAGGGATTATATTTATGATTTGATGATAGATGAACTCATCTACAATGGATTAATCAAGAGCCTGTATAACACATATAACAAAGGAACCAATGAAATTGAATTCGAGCAAAGTATCAATAAGAATGGGACCCAAACTTTCATTAAAAAATGCCTTTGCTCGCAATTTTTAGGTGTTTGTTGAAGTGTGTTTTTATTCCCCGAAGCAGTCCAACTGTAAATTTTATGCTATTATTATTCCAATGTAATTGACCAAATCGAAATTTGGGCCCGAAAGTGTCAGAACGATTGTCAAGGTTTTCCCGCTTGTTTTAAATTTCTCCAAGTCATGATATGAAATCTTGAAACAAATATTCTCTTGGACTTACAGGAAATAAAAAATGGAGGGGGGCCAACTTTTTTTCCAAGTCATCGTTACTAAGAAAAAATGTAAGGGGAAGTTTTTGCTTACTCAATAGGCTCTTGGTATAGCTCTTTCATGGCCTGTATTATGTTTTCATGGCTCTATCAAGTTATAGGTATTGAAGATTAGTAGTGGAGAAGTAACTTCTAACTCTATCACCCCCTAGCATTCAATGTTTATGTTTGTTGTCTTTTTTTGTGTCTCGAAAGAAAGGAACTTACCCTTTTTTAATATGGATATTGATTGTCAAACAAGTATATGTGCTCCAAGTGAAAATGAATGCATTCATAATAATATGAGGAGCGTTGTGCATCAAATCAAGGACCTCCAATTAGTAGTCTCGAATCTCATAAATAGAGTTTCATCTTAGTTAGATTCCTAGTTGGTCAAGAATGAAGAATTAGAGGCTGAGTTGTTTAGTCAGGAAAAACAGATTGAGAGGCGTACAACAGACCATGACATGCCATATCATTTGATCTCGAGACTAGTTAGAAGCTCACACTCCATGACTTATCCTCTAAAGGATTCAATTAGATCTCTTAGAGTTATGGTTATGGAATAAGATTTAATTCAACAAACCTAAGAGAAGATAAATTATGAAGAGGAATATTTGATTCCAAAGAAAACATCAAGTAGGAATCCCACTTGGGAAAGATAAATAAAAAGATCATATTTATATGTATTTTCAATCAGTGATTTTGCTAGGCTAGTACATTAGAATATATAGCTATAGATTTTTCAATTTTGTGTTGAAAAATGCAAGAAATATGTGAACTGTAGGTAGGATTTTTACAATTTTTGGTAGTTTTGAATTTTTTTCTTAGACTCTCTTGTTTTGAATTGTAATATATCATTATATAGTGTGGCCATAGATTTATTTTAATACAATTACTATACGTTTTTGTTTATGAAAAAAAAATGCATTTCCTTTGGAGCTCTAGTTTGAATGATTTTGTTAGGGAGAGGATCCTTCCAACAAGAACAAAATTTAGGTTGGTTATTACCTATAAATAAAAAAGTAAGGCCATCCTATTGTCAGTATTTCTAGTCATGGTTTTCCTAACTCCACATATTAACTCTTGGGAGTTTATTCTAGATATTTTCCAATTCCTTTAATGGAAAGGGGTTGTGTAAATAAGGGTTAAGGGTTCAACGCAGCTAATGTTTTCTTCATGTTTCTCATTTATAGAATGTTTCAATAAATTAATTTTCACCTCATGCATCCTCAAGGATCCAATGCATCCCAAAACTTTAGTATCAAAAATAGCGATGTGATATTCCAAGAGACTTTTTCCCTTGACCTTTACTCTAGCAATTTGAAGTTTCCTAGTATCCTTGTCATAACTTGCATAGTGCATAATGATAGAGTTATCCTCAAAGGTATGAAACTCTTGTTACATTACCTCATGTTTTATCATCTTGTTATTCTCCAATTGCATAATCGACCAAGCAACAAAATGATCATAATCATCATCAATCTCCATATTGTTCAAATTTTCGTCAAGTCCTCCAAGCTTGTCTCCTTTATCATCTTTTAGATATATATTCCTCTTGGGAATATAGGAAATGGTGTGCCAATTTTCCTACTTAAATTTTAATAGGTTCTTCATCATCACCACCATCACCAACTTATTTAGTTGTATTCTTCTTATCACCTCCACCAATACGAAAAACAAGAATTATTCTTGGGTGCAGCCAAGGTATTCCCAATAGAATGAGATATGTATCCTCCTCTTACACTATATCTAGAATTTCTTATATATATTCCTTTATGGATTGGCTCATCAACAACTCCATGGCTTTGCTTCTCCTAGAGGATATCCCTTTTTAACCGAGTATTGGAGCTAACCAAGGTATGAACATCATCAATAAGAATTGGCTCCTTAGTCTTGAAACTAGAGCTATATATGGGAGTAAATAACCTATCAATTCCTCTATATTCTATATCATAATCCTCATTGTCTCTATTTCCTTCTACATGTTTCTCTACTTCAAGGAAATAGGTACTATAATTGACTGAAATCATGTGGGTTTTAAAAATCCCTTTGGGATCGAAACCCCTAACCATGCATTCTTCCTTCAAATAAAATGAGCTAAAACCATGAGTAATATCAGCCAATTTTTTTATGATTCTCATAGTGAATCCCATGAATTTGAAATGGGTGGTCTTCAATTACTTCTTCTTTTGATCAAAGAAAATATACCACTTCCCATGCTACCTGCATACCTTAATCAGAAAGAATCTATCATATATGAATTTTAGAAGGACATATGGATTCTCTTAAAATACATATAGGATAATATAAGTGTAAATTTTATCATAAAAATATCCCCCCCTCCTTGTGAGGAAATTCCAAGCTTCCATGGTCATCCACTCAAGTTCCCTCCTAGTCAACATATACATTAACCTTCCAAATAATGTATCCTAAACTCTACAAAAATGGAAAGGGAATTTATTCCTTAATAAAAATGGGCACCAACATTAAATTTGGTTTATATTAAAATCAATGTCGTCTCTTAGCTCCAATCTCTCAAAATCGTTATAAAAAACCAACACAAAAACAAAGTATGATGGAATGGAAAACTTTCTAGTCTTAACGAAATTTTCCAATTGATGAGAAACCTCATTAGAAATGAGTTCACTCTAGTTCAATATCACATACCTATGTAAAATATAATACATGAAATATAGTGCATACCTAGGTACATGTGTCTTCGTCTCTTGTCCAATTACTTGAGCTAAAAGCCAAGCCAATTCTTGATACAATTTGGCAAACTCACAAACCTTGATCTGTTATGACTTGGAATTGTATACAATTGGTCATGAAAATCACTCCTTCAAAATATTATCACCATCTCCATATGCATCCAAGAAAGCATCGACCTCAAAAATCCTAAGAAGATTTGTTGGTTTTGGGAGGAAAATCATTTTTTGTAATGTCAAAGGAGTTAGAGTTACAAGAGTCTCCCCTTCTTCTTGTATTTTCACAAGTCTATGTCTAGCATTAAATCATTTCACATATAAATGTACCACTTCTCTATAATAAATCATATTCTCCATGGAACTGACCTTTTCCAACCATGTTGTTGAAATATTGTACTTCTTTTTACTTTCCTCTTACATTTTAGGGTACCATTTATAAGTGGTGGTCCAATGAAGTCTTTGTTATTCTAGGCAAACAAGTTGATAGTGTCTACACAAAAACATTCTAGCTTCCTTCCAAGTATGATCTTCCTTTCTATTGCAATTCTCCGAACTCACCAAATATGTACAAAAAGACATCCATAGTTAATTCTTTATTCATCCTTCTGTAAATGAACACCATTGAATCTCACAATATGTGACTATTGTTGATATTATGGTAGCTGCGGGAGGTATTTACCTCCACGTGTAAACCTGACAAGGATAGAATACTCTGAGAAGCAAGAAGAAACCCTAATGAGTTGGCTAATAACCCTAGAAGACTTGTCGGCTCAAGAAGATAATTTATATTAGGTTATTAGCCTCCAAGAGAAGAATTTGGCCAGAAATAATATTATATACTGAACAGACAGATACCCAGAATGAGAATTCAGCCCTGACAGTTAGCCAGAATTAGTATAAATATAGGAGGCCAGTTCTCATTCTGGCAGGCAGTCTCAGAATTGCAGTGCCTAGTCTTGTGCGCATTGCAGTTGCCCAGTTTCTGTGCAGGTTTGGAGGAGAGTTGTCATTGCAGCTGCTGCATCTAGCATTTACGCTTGGACTATCTCTTGGCTAGGGTTTGGACTATCTGATCAGCTCTTTTTGATGCACTATTCTTGGGGAAAGGTGTGCTACCCTTTGTTTGGCTATCTAGCCTAGGGTTTTCTTCCAGAGTGATTCTCTGTCAAGGTTAAGGTGCTCGGAGGGTGGTTTCAGCCTATGGTTGGGTGACAAGGGTATTTTCAATGGTAAAACGAGCACACATCTTTCATATTCTAACAACTATATCCACCATAAAGAGCCTTGTTCTCATTTCGTTGTCAACATTTCCTACTTTAAATGAGGATGATACTTGTAATTGTTTAGGGGAACCACTTGTAATCCAAAGAAAACCCAAAGGGGCATGTGAAATTAAAAATTTTGTAGCAAAGGGATACATAAAGCAAGGGATTCTTCATCTACATGCTAAAATTCATGAAAAATGCAAAATGATGGAGATGAATAGGGGAGGGATGGTGATGAGATTCCACATCCATGAGGAGAAACAATGTGGAAATGTGGAGGTATAGTATGCAAGATAAAAGGGATGACACATGGTCTTCTGAATCCACATGAAACTTTGATATGGAATGAAAACATGTGGAGGATAGGGAAAGGTGCTTGGTCTTCCCCATTCACATGGAACTTTGATATGGGATGAAAAATGCATAGGAAAATGAAATAATCAAGCACTTGAAATATTTTGTATCCATAAGGAAGTGATATCTCTCCCCCAATGACGAGTTAGAGAGGTCACAGGTTTGACTATCTTGATACCCTTAGGTTTAGGCTCCATAATTAGGGCCAACAATTTACCCTATTTACCATCCACGGATCACGGGGAAGTACTTCAAGGGTTTTTCATGAGGATTTCTTTGAAAAAAAAACTTTTGTATCCACAAGGAAAATTCATACATAATGTATATATGGAATCAATCACCAAATTAACTTTAGTAAGATTCTTTTACGTGATGGACTTGGTAACCTTTTATCAATGTTTTAACAAGGTATCCTTTAGACATTTCCTTGTGCTCTCTCAAGGGAATCTAAAAAAATACAAAGACACTTCACATGACTCAAAAAACTAAGGATCAAACATGTGGAAAATAAAAGGGGTTGCAAAGAAAATTTCATCAATATTAAATTCATAGTAGAATGTGACATGTCTCAAAGGAAAGGGTTGAAATGATGAAGAACCCTAAGATATTGTAACCTCTAATTCTCCCTAAAACAATCTAGATTGACATTTCCATGGATTTTATATTTGGCCACCCTAAAATAAGAAAAAAAATGATAACCATGATTATTGTTGATTACCTTTCCAAATATGCCCACTTTTGTGTCTTACAACACTTATTTAATCCATCCACAATGGCACAAATATTTATGGATAATATTTTTAAATTACATGGCCCACCAATTTCATTGTGTCAGATTGGATCCTACCGTCATTAACAAATTTTGGTAGGATTTATTTAAATTATAGGGTACCTATTTGAAAATTAGCATGACCTATCATCCTCAAACAAATGGTTAGATAGAGGTGGTTAATAAATTCTTGGAGACTTATTTGAGATGTTTTGTGTTAGACTGATAGGGCCAATGGGTTCAATGACCCCCTTGCAAAATGGTGGTACAACACCACCTAGTATGGTGCTACAAAAATGTCATCCTATGAGGTTCTTTATGGAAAAAAACACCCTCTATATATTTGCATGTTCTATGCACATCCAAGGTTAAGGAAGTGGATCTCAATCTTAATTCTAAAGCTAACATTATCCACATACTTAAGGACAATTTAGTCTTAGATCAAAATAGAATGAAACAAAAAGAAGATTAGGGCACTCAAAGTACCCCTTTGCAGAAGGGAACCAAGTGTTTCTACATATACATACATATAAGTAGACCTCTCTTAAGGACAAGGGCCACTAGAAACTAGAAACCAAGCTCTATTCCCCCTATCAAATTTTATAATGCATTGGACAAGTTGTGTATAGATTGGCTTTCATGACCACTCTATGATCCACCCAATATTTCATGTGTCTTGTTCGAAGAAATTGGTAGGGTAGGAAATGGAGAGTATAAAACATCGTCCCTAAACTTAATGAATATGGTTCCATTTGGTTACATACAAAGGCCATACTGGACAAAAGAGAGAATTAAGTGCACTGGAACATTATGGTATAAACCAGATTCCCCAAGTATCATAATAATAGAACTAAGAAGTAACTCCATACCTTGAGAATGATAAAGAGTCAATGACTAAGAATCCACTTCGAGGGGGAAACACCCCTTTACAATATATCCAATGCACGAGACAAGATGCCTATACAATTGTATCTCCTTTATTATAAATAGGATATAAAGTGAGCATGATGTAACCTACCACTAAGTCAACCTAACCATAAAGAATATACTAATAATGAATGAGGGATTATGTCCTTAACACATTGTCTAGGAAGTATTGGCATAGTGGAAGGATATGCATCCCAAAGATGCCACCTGTGAACCAACAACAATTTTACAACAATTTCCACACATCCAACCTTATGAAAACATTGATTTTGAAGGGGGGAGGCATGTTAGGGTCCTACACTAACCTCCCTTCTTTAGGATACTTAGTACTTAGTTTTATAATTTGAATTTACATCCTCTTTGAATAAGGCCCACTAGGTAGTTGGTGTGGTTAATTAATGTAAAAGGGTCATCCTTATGGAATAAGATGCACTAGGTAGTTAGTACTCATAAACGTTGGGACTCCTGGTAGTTAGGGTTTAAGTAGGGAGAAACTATTTATATAAGTAAGAAGCTATGTTATGTTTTGTCAAGTATTTTCATTGTATAGGAGCTCTTCTCATTTGGATGTTTCCCCCTTAAATAGGCTCATAAACATCACTCTATTTCTAGATTATCAATATAAAGGCTTATATTCTACAAGTTCAATACTTGTATTTCTCCTATTTACCTTTCATCATTATATTTATTCTAATATTTCTTATAATTTATTGTTTATGTTGAGTTGATTATGTACACTACACAATAATCTTACCTTTTAAAAGTACTTCACCACTAATTTTGACAACTCCTTTGTTATCTTAGCCATAATCTCGTCAATGGGTTGTTCATTAATGAACCTAGGGAAATAAGAGGCTACCCTTTATCTTCATTCTAATGGCACTTATTAAACTGGAAGGTGTTGATAAATTTTCATCTCTAGGTTGCCTTAGTAAGAGATTTAAACCAAGACTACTAGGAAGGGTATATCCCACATCAAGACTAGCAAAATATATATATGAAATCCTTTCAAAAGTAAGAAATGAAGAACTTCCAAAAGGATTTGCAGTGCTTGAATCATTCAATGACCTTCTTGTTGATATTATGATGAACCAATATGATGCCAAGAAATTTTCCTCAAGACGAATGCCTTAATTTTTCAATCCAATAGGCCTATTAAGTACTACAAAGTCAACATAAAAATACATTGGAAGGTGTCTCGTGTTATAGTTGATATATCAAATAATCAATCGCATATTCATTGTTAATGTATACTTTGAAGTATAGTTGCTCACGCCATTGCAAAAAAACATTTAAAAGAAGAATTAGTAATATGGATCCATAGTGAAGCACTAAGAAGTGTTTAAATTTTGGTTTGTTCCATTATATATAGCCATATCCTCAACATTAGCATACACCAAAATTGGAAGTGATTTCATTGATAATTAATCCTTGGTATGAAACATTGTTGCCACGGGTAGCTGATGTTTTTTGCAAACAAAAATGGTGATAATAAGCTTGTACCAGGATCCTAATATCTACCCAAGGTGTCATTGTTTAGGGTAATCAAGGTTCCTCCCGTATTAAACCTGTAAAATTTTCAAAAGCATGCTCAGATAGACCATTGTAAAGTTTTGTTAGGGGAATAACTAGATTCATTTATGGAATAGGATTTTCTGGAAAATAAACAATTTTTATGTCATTGGAAAATTCAAAGGGATTATTTGAAGGAATATAGGTTAGGACCAATGTATCTTTAGTTACAACAATGAGATATTCCTTCAAAACACATGAAGTATTTTGTATTTGGAAACCTATACATTAGACCAAAGTCTTGGGTATATATTGAAAATATGACACTTGTAAGATTGTACTTTTGATAAGAGAATGGAAAGAAATGTAAATGTACTCAATGTTTTCCGTGTTGCCAACTATTGAAGGTATAAGAGGACTACTGAGTAAATATTCGAGCTATCAAATAGACACCAAAAGAAACATATAGATTCAAAATACACAACTAAACTTTTCTCATGTGTCTCATCAAATTGATGTAAATCTACCTTCGAATCTATCAAGTATTAGAGTTATTGAGCCTTGAAAGAGAAATGATGGACTCCCAAATTCCCTTCAATCTAGAAAGCTAGCACATGCCATCTAATGGATCAAATTGCTAGTAAATGCAATGAAATGACTATTGTAGTAAAAGAACACTTGCAACAAGGGAAGCCTTAAACCCTCCAACATGGATCTATATAACCATGATTCAATAATATTTCTAAATGAATTATAGAATAATTAGTTGTGCAAGTGGATGGGCGTTTCCCCTTCTCACACCTATTCCCATATATTTTTCACGCATTTTTATGAAAGACATAAAAATTCTTAGTAACAACCAAAAACCCAAAAAAATAGCACCCAACATATTGGCTACTACTACAGGGTCATGCAATTGCTACTCAACCTAATTTATTTATCTAATATTTCCTAACTAGCTTGTTATCTTACTTTCAAACTCTTATCAAACACAATGAAGATACTAATATCCATTTAGGAGTAGAGTCCTATGCCTAATACCTTACACAATGTTAAACCATGCCAAAGCCAATTGTTCCTTAGTTTCAAGAAACAGTAGTTAAATTTGAGATAATGGGCCATTGGGCCTAGTCATGTCATTCCTACTAACTAAAGTTAATGGAAACCGTTGGATAAATAAAATTACCTCCACCATGTGACTAAATCAAATAAAACCCTTACTATAAATAAAATGTTTTTACTATAATTCTAAAGTTACAATCACCTTTTTCCTTAAAAATAGTTCAATCAACCATGTAATTAGATGCAAGGAAATTACAACCATGATCATCATGTCACTTCAAACAAAAAGTGTTGCCTCCATTAAAACCATAGCCAAGTACATTAATAATTGAGTATTCAATCAAATTACTATGCACTTTGTAATTGAGTATGGGTATGTTAAACAATAATCAAGATGCATTATAGTCATTAGATTACTAATGAATTATCGATGATCCATCTTTACAATAGTGAATTTTACCAATACTCCATGTAAAATATATATGTTCTTAGGTATGATTTATAAATTACCTTATACTTGATGTAGTTAGGTGCTAGATCATTGTTGAAGGCATTACGTCCTTCAATACCTCTATTCAAACACAAGTATAGGAAGCATAAAGATGAATTACGCATTCATCTTTAGGTAGGTCACTAAATAATCAAGGTAGAATCATAGATATAATATGACTTATAAGAAGAAATGTAGGAATCTCTCCATTATCAAGAACCTTATATAGGGATAAAATCGTTCTGCTATCACCCCCGATTCCCAAAAATTCAAGTGATATAACTGTAAAAAAAATTCTTCATTCCACAAAACTAGGGTTAATGGGAACTAGAAACCTTTGATTCATATGAAGTGTAGAGCGTAAAATAAATGTAAGAAATCCCCATTCTTAGAAATTAGGTTTAATGAAGGTCTAGCACAAATTTCATAGGGAAAAAACTATTCTCATTGATCTCCCTCGTAAATACAAGTGGGGTAAGGATTTTATCCATTAAAAACAAATATTTATAATAATAATAAATGTGGGTCTCACCATATTGAAGCACTACTATACAAATAAGTTTCCTAGTCAAAATTTGAAACCCCCTGATTTATCTCATGGGTAAAAAATTTCCCCTAAAATTATCCTTGATCAATCGATTGATGTGTCTATAAACAAATTGATAGGTATGGTGAAAGAAGACGAAGAAATTGATTAGGAAGGTGAAAAGTACTATCCAATGGTGTCTTTTAGATTCAATTTTGTTGAATTTATTGGGAGAAACCACCACCAAGTAGTTATGGGATAAGTTAGAGATTTCTATCAGTGCAAGTCCATGGTAAATAAGCTATTCCTTCGAAAGAAGATGTCATCTTGGGATGAATGATGACAACTACGTGATAAATCATCTCAATGTGTTTAACACAATAATAATTCAACCAACCTCTGTTGATATTAAAATCTTTGAAGAAGATAATTCTATTATGTTTTTATTCTCCTTGCTAGATTCAAGGAAAATATGGTTGTGTCATCGCTAATACTACTTTTGAGGATGTATTTGCATCATTTTTATAAGATTAGGTGAGGTGAAAATCCATGGAGGGTTTTTCCAAGGATATATTATCTCTAAGAGGTTATCCCCAATATAGAAATAAAAATCATTCTTTGAGGGATACATCTAACTCTAGAAATAGATCTAAATCTCCATGACAACCTATAAGAAAATGTGAGAAACGCAGTGAATCTAGGCATTATAAGAAAGATTGCAAATCTAAAAATTATAAAAGTAAGGGATTCAATGATGCCCCTTCCATAGAAATGAAAACCTCCATGGAAGAAGTAGGTGATGTTTACTTGGCGCCTATAAGTATACATTTAGATCACGATGTATGGTTGATTTACTCACATGCTTCATTTCATATGACTCTTGAGAGGGACTAGTTTTGTGAATATCAAAAGTACAATGGAGGTGATGTTTTATTAGGAGAGGACTCGACAACCAAAATAATAGGACATGGAAGTGTAAATATGTTGCTAAAAGATGAAAGAATTAGAACTCTCCATGGGGTTATAGACATTCTAGATCTAGATGGAAACTTGACATTCATAATTAAGATGAGTGATGTAGACATGTGTATTAATTGTATTAAAAAAGGAAACATGCAAGATGGTTCTATAAGATATGACGTTCTTAAGGGCAGTTTGGATTGGAACCTTGTATAAGTTATTCTATTATTTATGGGTGTAATAGTCTTATTATTCCTTAGGGTAGAAATGAACAATACAAGACCCTTATTGTTCCCAAAGACAAGTAATTTCTATGGCATATAAGACCATGACATGTTGGAGAGAAGGGCCTTTGATAATTACATGGACAAGGTATGGTTGAAGGTATGTTTGATTGCTAATTAGGTTTTGATTTATATGAACATTGTATATATGGTAAATAGAATTAGGTAGTATTCCCATATGGTGCTACAAGAGAAAAAGGAATCTTGGAGTTGATACATAGTGATTTATTTAGACTTATGCATGTTCCATCACTAGATAAATATGTACTATGTTTCATTCACATATGTTTTGTCAAGGAACACATTGATTTGTTTCCTCTTAAACAAATCTAAGGTTTTTGGTAAATTTAAAGATTGGAAGGATCTTGTATAAAACTAAATAGATAGGAAAACAAAGATGTTGAGGAGAGATAAAGGTGGAGAGTTTTATACAAATGAGCTTGAGGAATTATGTAAGAAGTGAGACTAGCAAGGCAAAACACTACTCCATACACATTTCAACAAATCGAGTTGCGGAAATAATTAACAAGTCATTGATGGAAAAGACAAGGAGCATGCTCAGTGGTGTAGGGTTAGCATAGGAATTCTAAGCAAAGGCAATGGATATTGCATGTTACATGATAAATCGATCACCTACATCAACATTGGTTGATAAAACTCATCATGAGGCATGGAATGGTAAAATACCCTTTGTTAAACATCTCAAAGTTTTTGGATGTGATGCTTATATTTATGTTCCAAGGGAGAATAGGAGTAACATAGATAATAAAATTGAAAAATGTATCTTTATAGGTTATAAATATAATATAAAAGGTTACAAAATTTCAAACCCAGTAACAAAGAAGGTTGTTTACAATTGGGATGTAATGATATTTAGAGATATCAAAATTGTTCC